>OX235274.1:85062487-85373744 GCA_944472155.2 Trichobilharzia szidati
TAATGCTGTCGACTGACTGACAGACTGACATGAGGAGTTGGACATCACTCATACCAACAAGTAGCGCTTGCTGGACGGCTATTTCACTTGTTCAGCTCATTAGCTGTGTACCCGACGTGGCTCAGCTCAGTAAGGCGAATCAATCCAGGCAAATACCACTGGTTGATGTGAGCGATGTTCAACTACTCATCCAATTGCAATCAGTAGCATATAGTGTCATACAGCTATGCTTGTTAACTTGATTAACATTTATGGTGCCACTGTGATGGGAATAATCTCGACTTCCAAAGGAAACAATGATTGTAACAACAGAAGACAAGGGCCAGGCAACAGATCGTTTATTGAGGAAAATCAACACATATTTATAAATTTTAATGTACATTATTGTAGATTATTGTTAGTAGAAAATACAGCCTTTTGATTGGTTGTTTCTCACAGAAAGTTAACCTTGCATCTCTTTGTGGCTGTGTCAGATCATCCATATGCTAACTGTATCCGCCTAAGCAAAGCCTTTGTTCTCATTTTCTCACCACCAATATTGGGGACATAAACATTGACGTCAATTACTGTCTACCAAGTTTGGCTAGCAGCCAGCTCTCACCACATGGTGAGATTTCACCTAGAACTGTGTAAATTGCAAACCATGAATTAATTTGCAAACCGCCAGTTTGATTTAACGGTGATATAACACATCTCTTGCCTAGGTTTTAACCTTACTTAGATCATACAGCGGTTCTCCTACTTTCCAGTGTCACTAAGTATACACGTAGCTGTCGCTTACGATTTTAGTTATCACGGTTGATGGCATGAAGCATATCTTTAAGACAATTAAATTCATGAAATAATGATGGACTAGAGTTTTCGGCACAATTATTCTGGTGTATCTGAATAAAATGGATTGGACACACACACACACACACTGAAGAGACCGCTGAGTGACATCACGTACCTTGACCTCAGGTGGATGGAACTGGAATGCGAAATGAATTGCACGTAGGTCTGAGAGTGATATGGAGGAAATCATATGAGAAGAAATGGGAACTTATGGGCAAAAATGAAACCAGATAAAAGACAGATTGAAACGGAGGTGTACTGCTGAAACCCTATGTTCCAAATGGAGCCCAAACGAATAATAATTACTATTTATTCTCATTAGATATTTACTAATATTGAATTTCATGTCCTATACATTTTTCTTAAGTTATCATTGTCATTGTAAGTGGTATGTATGTCTGTTGGTTTATATAAAGCCTCATAAAAGGATTAAATTCCTTCGAGTCAAAATAAACACTTGCAAGATCATCAGGGGAGACAGTTATTACACTTGCGGAGAATTTCTAAAACCTTACTTCATAATGAAGTTTGCTTCGGAAATGCTGCTGAGAAAGACATTGATGGTTTCTCAGTTAAATCATCTGTCAATGAATTCCAAACTAGGGTGAAACAGCTGTCCAGTACCCCCTGTGGTTGGTTTTCAATGGTTCTCTAACTGATATCAATCCGTGGTCAAACTCGAAAAAGCAAATCTAATCCTTAAAAATCGACTTTTGAAAATTAATCTGATGCTCGCTAGTGACTTGCTACAGGACGGAATTTCCTGGATTTCTAGTGAGAAATCGTGACCAGTGAGGTTCATCCAGTCAAGTGCGAGGAAGGATGTAACACCGATGACATTGGTTGATGGTCTCACTAAATATGTCACCAATTGGTAGAAGTTAGAATTCATGGATTGGTCATTGGATCGTGTCCCAGTAGCTGAATGGTATACGAGCTTGTCTTATAACCGGAAGGTCCTGGGTTCGAACCCTGGCAGTGGGTGCGCACTGCCGACGAATCCCAAACTAGAGTGAAACAGCTGTCCAGTTCTCCCAGGTGTACGATTAAAACTGATTTCTGAGAAAAAACACTCTTGAAAGTTCCTCGTCATGCAGAGACAAATCCAAAATCCGGGGTACAGTAGGTTGGGTATGAGGATAAATACTCGCCAGTGGTGACACTGGCTAGTGGTCGCTCTACATGTTGAATTGGTAGAAGTTAAGATTCACGGACCATTGGATCAGGTCCCAGTAGCTTAATGGTCTGCAAGGATGCCTTGTGACCGGAAGGTACTGTGTTCGAACCGCGGTTTTTTCGTGCTGATAAGGAGTACCAAACTAGAACGAAACAGCTTTCCAGTATTCCCTGCAGGTTCTCCAATGGTTCTGTAACCAGTGTCAGCTCATGATGAAATCCTATAACTAATCGAATCTCTGTACACCAACATTTGAATATTAAAATTAGTAAGTTGAATACATTTCATAAACTTCAGTCAAGCATAAAAGATATCCATGTTTCACTCACGTCATATCATTTTAATCTGTGGGTATTTATTTTATTTCACTTTTTATTTTGATTACAGCTTGACGCCACACCGTATTTTCAGTACAAGTATGGAATTTTCAGCATGGATATCGGTTACCCAAATTTACAGGCCGACCATAGATATCGGGTGTGCGTCGGCAGGGGATCGAATCCCCGACCATGTGCATGGTCGGCGAGAGTCCTAACCACTGTGCCACTATTTTTGAAGTAATCAGTAAACCAGATGATCTCATTCGTAGAAATGCTGATGTTATACAGTACTTATGGTATGCAAACTAGATTGTTACTATCGATTATTTAATTTGTATTCACCACAAAACTAAGGAAATACCTTTAAACGCGATAATTAAATAATACAATTAGTTATTTGTAAACTGAAACAGTCTATAGTGTGAAATTTCATCATAGTTCCTTTTGATTGGCCGGAGGAGTTCATCATGAGCTGACATCAGTTAGAGAACCATTGGAAAACCAGCTGGGAGTACTAGACAGCTGTTTCGTTCTAGTTTGAGACTCTTCAGCAATACGCACCCTCCACCATGGTTCGAACCCACAACCTTCTGGTTACAAGGCGAGCCAGCTCGTAGACGTTTAAGCCACTGGGACCAAATACAACGGTCAACTCATGAATTCTAACTTCTGTCAATTCATGACATAGCGTGACCAATTCTCGATGTCTTCTTCGATGAGTTACTGCCTCACCTTCAACTTGTTGTACCCTACTGGTTTTCCAGTGGTTCTCTAACTGATGTTAGTTCATGATGAACTCCTCCATCCAATCAAATAAAATCCCTACACAAAACCAGTACTTGAAAATTAATCTGATGCTCACTAGCGATTGACCTTATTCAGGCAGTGACCTGGGGTTCTAGTGGGAAGCTGTGATCAGTAGGATACAACAGGTTGAAGTTGAGGCAGTGACTCATCGAAGAAGACGTTGTGAAGTGGTCGCCTAATGTCATGAATTGGCCGAAGTTAGAATTCATAGGTTGTCCATTTGATCGGGTCAAGCTTGTATACCATTCATCCACTGGGACCCGATTCTAACTTCTACTAATTCGTGATTTAGCGCGACCACCAACCAATGTCATCGGTGGGAAATCCATCCTCACACTTGAGTGGATGGACCTCACTGGTCATGATTTCTCACTAGAACTCCAGGAAATTCCGTCCTGTAGCAAGTCACTAGCGAGTATCAGAATTATTTTCTATAGTTGGTTCTCTAACTGATATCAATCCGTGATCAACTGGTAAAAACAACATTTTGTAGCCTAAGCCATGGTGTATTTTGAAGCAGTAACTTGAAAGTTACCTTTCATTAACTGCAACGACTGAATGACCAGAGTGGGCCAGGCACTAATTTCCGTTGGGAATCAGGCATTCATTTTGGAGGTAACCGTCTGCAATCTTGTCATTGTCTAGGTCTTCCTTTCAATTCACACAGTAGTCACGCTGTCCAGCTGAGACTTTCTTAGTTTATGTAATAATTAGCAGTCTCTTCAATCATAATACTTTGATTTCACAAACCAATACTATGCAGCATTCTTAAAATCTCTACTCTCAAATCCATCATTTATCCAATAAGAAATTAGCTTTTACAAGGTCACTACTGATAGAAAGTCAAAATTATCCTATTTTTATTGCATTAACGATTACTCCCTGCCGAATGTTACTAAGTTTTCATAGGTCGATGAAAGCAATTTTCTGTACCCCTTTCAGAAATAATAATAATGTCTATCCATTTGGTTATGCACACACTGTAAAATAGTCTAAAGACGAGAAACCCCTGTCTTTAATACGATTGGTGATTAGAGCTTCAATTATTTTCATACCATCAACCTCCTGACTGAGTTCTGATTGGTTAATTTCTCATGAATGGCCGAAAATTTTGTGACTACGCATTAATATAGTGAGTGAGCTAAAAATACTCATATCTATGAGTAGAGATATCATTTGAAAACTTCGTATGAAAACTATATTCATCCATCTGTTTTATTGATCAGTCTTACGCTGAAACCCAAAGTGTGTAGTGTAGTTTCATCCATTGGACTTTTTTTCTTTCAATGAAAGGAAGTGTTCATGTTCAGCTAAGCTAACAACTATTAAGTGGATTTGTACTATATCTTGAACAAAATACAAATAAATTCTCTCTTTTTCTGTAAGTTTTGAATTTTACAAACAGTATTTTTATAGTGTAATTATATTATATTTATGCATCATTTTACTAAGTCTATTTGCTTGTGTTTTGTGAATTTTGAAGCTCAAGTTGTACATTGATCGACAATGGATATTAATTTCATATGTACGTCGGTGGCACAGCGGTAAAATTCTCGCCGACCACACAGGTGGTTCGGGATTCAATTCCCGGCTGATGCAACCCTTTACCTCACTAAGCCAGTAATAAGACTGGTAAAGAGGGGAGGTTGGGCATGAGGCTAGCAACCCTATCCCGTAAAAATGACAAAAACACCACTGCTACCGAAAATTCAAGCCTCTACCTTGAAGTCCTATGTTCCACTGGGATAGTAAAGGAATTTTTTTAAAATTTCATATAAGTTGACAAGCATAGAAATGTATTCCTTCTTAAACTGACAACTATCAGATATATGAGACAATTATTTGAAGGCACGTTTTTGACATATAAAAATTGTAAATCTTGATAAAGCAAGTATTTCCTTAAAATGATCACTTAGTAATGAGAATGTTATATGATAACTAGTAGAGACTTAGATGGGCGTCTGTATCGTGAACCTCATTTCCGTTAATTCAAGTACTGTTTAACTAGGCAAGCAAATAAATTTGTTATTTATCAGTATAAGTCGGTACACTTAATATGAATACAAAATCAAAACAGTAGATTTTTAGAGATTTTCTTGTGGTTAGCTATTTTTCCGGAGTTAAAGTTGTACTAAGTATATTAAAAAGAAACGATACGAAGAGTTGAAAACTGTTCAAATATCTGGTTTCTGTCACTGCTTCTACTACTATTGCCAAGTGTGTATAGATTCACTGTGTACCAGACACATATACTGTCAGTATTTTTATTCAGTTCCACTATTTGGAGACTTTCATACAATTATCAGGCTAGAAAGAAACTGCTGTCCAGTACTCCGTGCTGATTTAAAATAGTTTCCTGACTCACACAAGTCAGCGACCAGACTTCAAACAGATCAAATCCCTACAAAATAACTCTTCAAAATACTTCGTCCTCTTTGTTATTCATCCAATTTCTAACCCATGAATTTATCAAAGTGGAATTCATCAGGATAGAAAGGAATGAAAAGGACAGATGATGGTTAAACTCCTCTTCTTTGGCTGAATGACAATGTCCTTATCTCGTAGCCCGTCAACTACAGTCTCAGTGTTTAATAATCTGATACTATTTAGGTTTCAATGTTTCCCTATCCGGTACATGTTCTTGACGAAATCCACGTTAAAGTCAGTTGAACACCTCCTCAGTAGGAATATAAACATCCATTCAAATAGAACGAGAAGCACATTATGGTCTGATGCTGCTACTACCACTACTACATAGATCAACTGTTTACCAGACACTTCAGTTGTGAGTACTCATATTCAAACTCACTATTTAGAGAATTTTATTCATTTACAAAGCTAGTTCTTATCACCAATAAGAATTGGTTCACCCATTGATGAGTGATTACAATATTCAGTCATGAATGATAAACACAGTTTTACAATACAAAATATTTCCACCATGAAGGAATTCCAATTCCAGACTGTATTTCCTCACTCTTAGTTTCTACTAAATTTAATGTGAAATAGAATCAGTTATGGAGTAATGACAATCCGAAACTGTCAAGGCATTCAGTCACTCTACTTTATTTCCATAAAACTAGAATAAGGTCTGTCTGTGTAGAACAATCCTGTAACACGAGATTACATCTAACAAGTGTGAAACATAGATTAATTGTATTAGATTATTTGAGACAGTCATCAGGAAGTCCTCCACTTATCTGTCCTGCTTGCTGATATTCGTCGTCGAGATATATCTACAGTCTTGTAGGGATTCATTTCGCACCTGAAATTCGACCTCGTATCACTCAGTGCTGTAATCACAGACATCACCAATCAGCTATCCGGAATCACGATTGACTTCTTGTAAAGCTATAACGGATACATTAAGTGGTAACTACTATGTAACCAATATCAAGTAAATTTGGCTGACACAATTCAATCTTCACCGACACCATGCCGTAGACGTATGACATTGATTACTCACTAGTAACAGAGATCGATGTGCACACTAATTACTTATGTGGTAAATGAGTGTGAATGGAATAAACTAGAGTGATGAATAGGTAGTTTATTAATGAGTGATATATGACTACTGAATATATATTCCACTGAAATCCCAACAGCTCAGTAGTAACATCTGTCTATAAAAGCAGTACTACATGATTCCAATTAGAATCTCTGAAGGGAATATAAAATCATTAAACATCAAAATTACAAGTGTCTTGTTCAGTTATTCACTAGCTTCCAGCACTCCTCAATTTGTAATCAAAGTAGCTTGATGTTTTGTCGGAAGAACGATGCCTCGAAAAGTGTTTCTCGAGAAGAAGAAAAAACAGAAATCACTTAATCAGAAAGCCGACTTTACACTCAAATTTGTTAACAAATGAAGAGTTTTCATGTTTCCCTCCTCTTTTTTACACGATTATTTAATCGAGATATTCACCTCCTCAACATGTGTGTGTGTAATATCCGAGAGAAAGATGATTCCAAGGACTGTTACCAATTTTACACATTTTACATGTTATCAGTTTTAGTCTACAATAAACACGCACTTTAATTATTAAAAAATAAAGCAAAAATAAAAAATACCGGTTATTTCGTTTATTCCCCACTCAATAGAAGGGGGGGAGAAAATAGGTGACTCGTTAAACCACTTAGTGTAAGTGAGAGAATTTGAATTATCCACTTTTTTGGCCTGGGGGTGGAGGACAACAAGACGAGCAACAAGAGATGTCAATGGCTATCTAACATCTCAAGTGATTTCGTGATACCTGAAGGTTTGTTTAACAGGGAAGTGATAACAAAAAATCAAATCAAACCCATTTTTACTAATACTACAACTTACTGCATTCGGTAAACTTCCCTTGTAACTTACTAGCATTATCATCCAGTCAGTATGAGAGTGGGTATTCTGACTAATATCACACCTGATTCACAAATTAAGTTCGGTGAGTGTGTGTGTGTGAAACTAAAACATAGAATTGTAATGCGCTATAATCCCATAAATTCATATTCAGATAATTATTTGCTTATTTACAAGGCTGTCAGTGTCACTTTTTGCATGAAGGTCAGTGGTAATATCCAGTCTATAGATGGGGATGGATCCGTATCTGGGACTTATTGGTTAGAAGTCAACTACTTAAACCAATGTGCCAGATCTTTAGGATTTGACATAGCACAACTTATTACTCACAGTCCTAATTAGAGACTAATTTGATATTTATTGAGACCCTAATTTAGCCTTCATTACCTAGTGGGTGTACACTTGTGTAAAGTCCTATACACCCTAATTTTTTAATACTTCTTAACACTGTCTTCTATTGCTTGTAGAATCTGACTTGTATTCATCTTCTTTAACATTAGCCAAAGCTTTTCCCATTGATTTTTTAAAGTATTTCAATGAATTTCCATAAATTTGTAAGTGGCAAACTCTTTGATACTAAATGTAGAATAGTACACAACTTTAAAAGCAACCCCACTGGGTGCTCATCGATGTCATTAACTGATGGCGATGGTCTATAATAGATTAACATAAATTAGAACCTCTGGGTCAATGTATTCAGCTCCACTGGCTGAATAGTGAAGGATCTATTTGGGTCATAGGTGCACGCTGATAAACAGTCACAAACTATGACAAAATAGCTGACTGGTACTCATTACTTTTCAATGATTCTTTGGTTTATTACAGTTCTTGACAAAGATTTCCAATGTAAGGGAGATTAATCAACATTTCAATTAACTCTGGTAATTAAGACATTTATCGATTAAATTCTTACTTCCCCAGGTTTTGATGCAACTAAACCAGCGTAGATTAGGTAATGAAACAATAGACGGGGATACTATTCTGAATCCCACTACTATCCATATTTCTGCTTTAAATTTATTCAGCATTCATAAAGAATATCGGTGTCACATTCGTAAAATAATTAAATAAAAATAAAAATAACGACTACTAGACAAATTCCAATATAATTTACTAATCAACTACGGTTATGAACACCATTTTTACCATTATAAAGTATAAAGTTATCTAGAATTTTGGATTTTGAGGGTTTTTTTGATGAATTTCAATGTAGACTTTGGTCACCAGCAGATATTAGCTGCAGAATCATTGAAAACCATGTGACACTAGACAGCTGTTTCATCTTACTTCTTGATTTTCCAGTGATGCACAGCCTGGTGAGATCATTGATACTGATTACTGAAGAGTCCCGAATTGAGACGAAACAACTGTCTAATAGTTCGTGATTTTCAGTGATTCTGTTATCGACATTGCTTCGTGACGAAATTTATACTGAAATAAAGTTACTTATGTTCATATCAGAATATTTAGAAATAAAATTTATTTCATAAATAAATAAATGTTTACTTAAGGATAGAGAGGGAGTGGACATTAAGTTCCCCTTGAATCGGAAATTCCTACAAGTAAAATATTGGGAATAATTCATTCAAAACCAATATAGATATTTATCCTTAACATGGAGACATTGAAAACTTAAGTAATTTATGGTTAGAATAACTAGAAAGTTGTTTGAATTGGTTTAAGCTATGCAAAACGCTCTTCAATATAAAAAAAGTGAAACAAAACTTTTGAGGTGGACATATACAAATGAAGCGTCGTTGGTTTAGTGGTAGGATACTCTCCAGCCATGCACGTGGTCAGGTAGTAAGCTCAGTTTAGAGAGAAGGCTGAACGTGAGGCTAACAAATCTACTCCCGTAAAAGCTCAACTCCACCACTACTGAAATTTCAAACCTCAAGCTTGAATCCCCATGTTTTTCGTCTTAATGTTTTGAATGAGAACGCTCCACTTTGTTGCTAACGGAAACTGGTGTGCCCCAAGACGTTGTACTCTCTTCATTCATTCATTCATTCTTTTTGCGTGACCTTCCATATTATTCCCAAGCCAACTTCGTTAAATATGCCGATGATTTTACCATTTCTGTCCCAGTAGTTTCTGCATTGGATCGTTCTTATATGAATAAATTATTGTCTGAAGTTAACAAATGGTCTCCGTTAAAGGGTCTTTAACTGAATCCATCTAAATGTCGCATTGTTGACTTTAGTTTCAGATGCTAACAAGCTTTACGTGGACTGATTCGGTCGCATAATTCCTGTAATATTGACGGTAGTGTGATAGAGAGTAAATCGAATAATTCTCATCTCGGAATCAGTTTCTCTTCAAACTTATGTTGGCAGTCTCATATCCTGTTGATTTCTGAGAATGCCCTTTTTTCGTTTGACTTATTACATAAAGAAGTTGAAAGTTTCTGACATAACTCAACCTCTTCTCTTACAATTTTTTAATTCAAGAATTCTGACCATCCTCCTTTATTGTTGGCCATTATTTTTCCCTAGACTTCTCAAAAAAAGACTCTGTCATATTACGTAGAACACTGAGGACTGTAGGTGGAGTTAGTGGTGCGTTTTTGACTCAGCTAACTGACATTGCTGTCAATAGGCACTTCAACTTTTGCAGGAAATCAGCTAAAGTTATCTTATTCATTATTCAGGATTACTCACACTACCACCACAAACACTGCATTAGACTTTGGTAGACTTAGGTACTTTTTCGCATTTATAATTATTATTTTTTTTTTTTGCTGTTGGTGTCTTCAGATTTATTTTTTGTTTGTTTAATACTTATTTAAATGTCTGTAAAATTAGATGCAAATATTGTAGATATGTGCTGAAAATTCCACACTGTACCACTAGTACTGTTTCTGGAATAAAGCAAATTATTATTATTATCTGATACTGAACATTCTTATTATCCTTAACTTTCACCTTGTACATTTTCGGGTAAAACCAGAAGAAACTTCATAAGAATTTATGCTCGTCAAGGCTACTAAATATAAAAATTCTACCATACCACCATAGTTAGCACGGGTTTTGTGTGAAGAGCAAGTCAGATGTCAAAAAAGGAACTTATAAACTGTCAAGTCAATATTATTATTCTTTTGGCGCAAGGAGATTCATCGTGCTGAAGTTTCTGTAGCAACTTTGTTTACAGGGTGGGGTTGCTAGCCTCACGCCTGAGAAGGGGATTGTTACATTAAATTATAGTTTAGAGAGAAGCGACCTTGTGGGTTGCTCCCCTTAAAACCAGGAAAACAAGGAATAAAACAATCAGAACAACACCAGCACAGGAAAATAATTCACAACAAGAAGGGTAACAAGCGACAACAACAATAATAATATCACAGTCAAGTACAGTTAACCAAAATGATACCAAAATCATAGACTCACTGACTTGAGCCAACTTGAACATGTAAATCCATCAATATATACAATTATAGATATTAGTTAGTGTTAAACAAGCACAGAGTGGCAAATAGATAGTTATAGGTATTATCTATCAAAAGTATTATATCCAAAGATTCAGTGTTTCAAAGGCAAATAATTGCAATAGTTTTTTGCAACTTTTTGGCAAGATATTCCACAAAAATAAGAGTTTTAGGTAACTATGTAAATGTAACGTATTAATCGAAAAGCGCGTCTCTCTTGGTCGTCAAGTCAGTATATGGGAAGATTACTATTATTACATGTATTATCTATGATATCTATTTATAGTTCATTATGTTTCCATCATCATTGTGTTTACAGAGGTTTAATTATTAATATTATTATTACTACTATTTTAAATTCTATGCATGTACATTTTTATAAAAGGAGCTAAATTGTTGCAATATGTATAAAAACGCTGGGAATTCCATTCTGTATGATAATTATTATTATGTTCGTAAGATTTAGATATGATGGAGAAGATTTGTAGATCAGGTGGATGATTTTGATGTAGTTGTGTTTCGCTGAGCTGGATATTTATTTGCGAAGCTTTCAGTTTGAAATATGCGCTGAAGTATGCGTTGCCTAGTAGGGTAATGCAAGCTTCGCAAATAAACCATCCAGCTCAGTGAAACACAACTACATCAAAATATTATTATGTTCTATTCGAAACGTAAAGGAATTTTAAGAGGAAAAAAAGAGTGAGAATAAATGATCTTCCTTCATACTCTTATGGTAGTTAAGGATTTAACCACAAATATCACTAGAAACAACAGTTTCTTACTTGTGCTATGTATGGTCAGGATAACTTTGTCACCGAATCCACAATGAATGTAATTTACTAATCACCAGGTATATTCCAACAATGAAAACACAACCGTCGTAAGCCAGTGACAACTTTATAACTCTGTCATCCTAGTTCTAGACTCTACTTATAAGTATACATCTAAAACTTATAAAGGTTTTAAACACATTTTTAAAAAAACTTATTTACTGGTTTACGATCTAATGACTTATGACTTCCAACTTTAGTGATTCCAGTTAATTGTGCATGAGAATAGACACTCATCGATAACATAGAATAGAAATGGGGTTATGCTGCATGCAGACAAAAGTTCAAGATATTGCGTCATTGGATTCTGATACACTGACTGATTGAATAGCATTGTGTCCATCTTGTAACCTTTTTTATTTTATGATTTCTTCACATTCCCAGTGGAAAATAGGGCTTCAAGCTAGAGCCAGCTTGAAGTTTCGGTAGCAGTGGTGTTTTTATTTTTTATTTTTACGGAATAGGGTTGCTAGCCACCTCATGCCCAACCTTCACTCTTTACCAGACCAATTACTGGTTTAGTGAGGTAATGCAGAAGTGCGTCGACGGGGAATCGAACCCCTGACTACCTGCGTGGTTGGCGAGCATTCTACCACTGTGCCACTGACGCATCTTATAACCTAGTGACCTCAAATACAATCCCTCTTACAGTGATTATTATTATTATTAGCATTAATAATATTATTATTGCTATTGTGATACAGACACTGGGTTCCAACGGAATATTATTCTCACAGTAAGAATCATTGTATTTGTTTGTGTTAACGTCTGAATACTGTTCCCACAGTTCACTACTGCATTAGCAACAGAATACTATGTTTATTTGAACATTCTGTTTCATGTCGTTTAATGTAAACCAAAATCACAAGCTCAGTGATCGGTTAAAGAATATAAACTGTATAGATATAAATAGTGATTTGATCAATTGAAAATATACCTTGGCTTCCGTTTCTTGCCTTCTTCTCTTACAGTGGTAGTGAATATTTATAAAATTACTTCAGTACAATAAACGAAGTTCCACAAAATTAGCATTACTCAATCTGAATTTTTGTAGCATTTGAATTTTCTCTGACATTCTTATTTGGAATTTAAACTGAAAATGAGTTTATTGGCTAGACCTGAATAATCTCTCATTCAGGTTGTTATTTCTGCAAAGTCAAGCTTATCTGATATTCTTAAATACGCAACATGAATTGACTTCGAGGTAGCTTTAGAACCAAACTTACATTAATTATAGTGTAACGACAGAAGGCAAGGGTCAGGCAACAGATCATTTATTAAGGAAATCAACGCATATTTATATATTTTCATGTACATTACTATAGATATTTAAGCAAACAAACACAGTCTTCCGATTGGTTGTTTCTCACGTAAAGTTAATCTTTCATCTCTTTGTGACTGTTTCTTGAATGTCAAATCCTCTATATGTTAACTGCATCCGCCTACGCAAAGTCTGCTGTGGTCGGTTTTCAATCAATCTTTGTCCACATTTTCTCACGACAAATCTTGAGAACGTAAATATTGACGTAAATTACTGTCTACCAATTTGGCTAGTAGACAGCTCTCACCACAATAGTACTATTTAATACCGAACAGTATCAAACATCTGTCTGACTGTATTCCTAGAGTCTTCGACATCGTGTAACCACTTAGTTTTTAATTGACTTTTTTGTTTTTTTGAGATTACGTTCAGGGTTATTAAATCTCTTAGCAAATATAAAATCTGATAATTCATAACAGTCCTACAGTAGGTCAGCCGCTAGTCGGAATGACTAATTGGTAATGTCTCTAGATGATGTGGGTCCAAGTCGTTGAGAAGACTTAAGTCCTCCCACTATTGCAGATACGCCATAATGACGAGTTCCAAAAGTCCCAAAACTTGGGTAGATGGCTTACCATTGATTCCTTCCAACCGTCTAACATCATTTCTATACTGAAATAGGTAGAAGACCTTTTTAGCTATAAGTGTCTCAGTCAATGCTTATCTGTAATTTTGAACTTCTAATCCAGATCGATATCTTGTGTAAGTCATACATGTAACAGCTTTTACTGTTAGATATTTGTTGGAAATAGAAGTATGTATGTAGGTTGTTCCCAGTGGAATTAGTTCATAAATATTATTAAATTGCATAGGTGACGGTTCGACTCTCTGAGATAGTTTTATGTTGGCAGACTGCTATTTATGTAATGTGGGACGATTAAAGGTAGAATTTCATTGCCTTTCTGGGTCGCGGCAAGATTCGAACCAGCAACCTTTGAATTACTAGTCTGGTGATCTTCTACCTGATCCATGAAACCTAACGGCCAACTAGGTGATCATTTCATTGCGATCAGCGTGAGTGATCCCTGGTGACGTGCGAATGAATAACAAGTTTCTGTCCTCTAGACAGAGCGCCAGACCCTGAGTTTCTGCTCATCTTCGCACAAGACAAAGAATATCTTGAAACAATCAGTGTACACGTATAATCCACTACAACAAATTGTTAGTCATGACTTCAGTAACTTAGGGATAAAGCGGCATATTTCAATATTCATTAATGCAGATTTGCATTTCAAAGGGGATAGGAGTTTGTCTTTCTAGGATGGAAATTCATCTCGTTGATGACCGCTATCTGGCACAAAGTATATAGAATCTTACAGACTTAAATTTTTTCATTGGTGGTGCATCGGTAGAATGCAAACCGACAACGCAGGTGGTTCGGGGTTCGATTCCCGGACGACGTACTCTTTTACCTCACTAAGTCAGTAATAAGACTGGTAAAGATAGAAGGTTGGGTATGAGGAGGCTAGTAACCCCATCCCGTAAAAGTGAAAAAACACACACCACTGCTACCGAAACTTCAAGCCTCTTGCTTGGAGTCCTATGTTCCACTGGGAACGTGAAGGAATTATAATAATTATATAAATCATTTCATCGAGTTAGGATGATTGAAAAAAGTTCTTTTCTTTTATCATCATTTTTTGCGTTCTGAGTGAGACATCGGACTTCAACCTTGAGGTTTGAAGATTAAGTAGTAGCGGAGTTTCATTTTATTTAGTAGGATTCCTAACCTCACTTCCAACCTCCCCTCTAAACCAGGCTTTGCACTGACTCATTAAGATTTTAAAAAGTGTCGACTGGGAATCCAGCCCGGATGACGTGTGTGGTTGGCCAACCAGTGGCGCTGAATCACTGATTCACCTTTTAAATCAACAGTTCTTATGATCAATAACTTGTAGTTTATGAAATCTGTAAACCAGTTTTTGGATGAAATGCGATAATAAGCTTGAGATTGTTGAATACAAGACAGTATAGTTCAGATGTACAACTTTTTAAAACATTAGCTCAAATCAAGAAGATGTAGAACCACAGCTTATTATGTTGAACCAATCATTAGTTAGGCACTGTCGATTAAAGTCTATCGATGATGTGTGTTGTACGAACCAACATGTCTCTTTTTTAAACTGAATTACGTTAAACACAGTTTTATTCAGAGAAGAAATATTTTTCTTTTCAACGACTTCTGCATTTTGAAACTGTACAGTAGCATGTACATTTCAGAAAAAGGAATTAAATGACATTAGAAATCATGAATTATGTTAGAATAAATGATCCAACTAATTGGATAGGTGATACTTTTCATTGTTTCACTGTAAAATAGCTACAAGGGTACACTTAACTCTTCTTAGTATTCGATTTTATTTTTGATATTAGGGTGTAGTAAGATCTGTATTTACACTATCGGGAACCATTTTGTTTGATGATGTCAGGTGGTTGGAGGCAATCGGCAGGAAGCCTTGCTCGACCTAAGTTTCCTGCTAGTTGGTACTCACTAGTTAGCAAGGCGTATCTGCAATCTTGAAGGAACTCATGTCCTTTTTGAGATTCGAACCCGCGTCACCCAGTGATGTAGTCATAGATGTCAGAGGTTCAAGGCTTCCAGTGGCCGACTGCCTCCAACCATCTAATATCATCAAACCAATATGCACCTAGAATGTTGGCCACATCCCAAAATCACAGTCATTGGTTAAAATTTTATATATATATATATATGTAAATTAGAGTAAAGCCCGAAGAAGATCTAATTGAAAACAATTTTGTTCGCTTATATGTCTTGTTCTAATATTATAAATGGGAGTTTATATATACACCCTTAATTGACTTACGAAGGTCAGAGGTTATTGTCAATTGATACCAAAATAAATCAAAATGTTTTAGAAATAACAATATGGGAGTACTGGACAGATGTTACGCCCTAGACTAGGACTCTTCAGAGTACGCACCCACCACCAGGGTTCGAACCCTGGCCCTTCTGATTTCAATGCGAGCTCTCGGTTTTCGGGTTCGAACCCTGGTGGATGCGTACCGTGAAGAGTCCCAATCTAGGCTTATGAAACAGCTATCCAGTACTCCCTTCAGGTTTGCCAGTGGTTCTCTAACCGATGTCAGCTCATGATGGAATCCTCCAACCAATCAAACAAAATCCCTACAAAACCAATACATGAAAATAACAATATGTGGAAAATATCGAATAATCTTACGTAATCAAGATGGGGTTGACAACAAATTAGTTAAGCGATGAATCATCGCATGGGAATAATTGATAGGGAACAAAAGAACAATGTATTAAAAAAATGGGTTACAAAAATAAAGTAAAATGGAGTACATAGAGTTTACTTTAAAACGCTTTAGGAAAAGAAAATTCCCACTAAGTCCAAAGTAGTAAAAGAGTCTGAATACAAAGAAAAATTTCTAAACGCGAAGTTCAGGTTTTTCCTTATGGATTCCTCAACTTCCGGCTGTATGAAGAAGGTACAGGAGAAATCTTTCAGAATCTATTTTAATTATGACTTTCAGTCAAGTCATTTCTAATAACACTGCAGGGGGATATTTCATACTTCAATATATATATATATATATATATATATATATATATATATATACAACAGACAACAGTCAGTTTAAATGGGAAGAATTTGAAAGAAGCAACCTCCTTTACCTACCTGGGAATAATAATAATCACTTTATTCCACAACAATTACAATTTACAGCATGGAATTTTCAGCGTTTCTTTTACATATTGCAATGGTTTAGCTCTCTTTATAATTATATAAATGTATAAAATATTAAAATGTTGATAGTTAATAGGAAAAAATAAAAACCCCAACAAAATCACACCATTTCTAGGTCATAGTGAATAATAAATAAATAATATAACAAATAACACATGCAATAATATGCATCAGTACATTTTATAGTTTAGTTAATGACTTAAAAGTTATAAAAGTTCTTTTCTGATATACGTCTCTTCACACAATACTCGTGCCAAATATGGTACGGTCGAATTTTTATATTTTGTAGTACGAGCATAAATGTTTATGAAATTTCTTCTGGTCTTACCCGAAGAGATACAAGGAAACAATTGTGAATAAAGAGGATGTTCACTATCACAAAAGATAACTTTAGCTAAGTGTTTACAAGAATTCATAATCCTATTGACAACAGTGTCGGTTAGTTGAGTCAAAGGGATAGCATTGACCCTACTTACAGCCTTCAATGTTCTTCGTAGTATTATAGGGTCTTTCTTGAGTAGCCCAGGGAAGAATAATGCAGAACAATAAAGAATGATGGGCAAAACACATGAATTAATAAATTGTATGAGAAGAGACTGGGTTATACCTGAGTGCCTCAACTTCTTTATGTAATAAGTCAGACGGAAAACTTTCTTAGAAACTATAAGAATATGAGACGACTAGCAAAGGTTTGAAGAGAAACTAATGCCAAGATAAGAAACACTTGAATTACTCTCTATCATGGTACCATCGCATCGTTTCAACTACAGGAGGACGGAACTGATGAGGATATCAAATGAGAGCGGATCGGGAAATCAGAGCAAGCTTTCATTTTGTAGTTGTGATTACGTAACACACACAGTCTAGGCATTGATGTGTTTATACACATAAAGAAGAGTATTTTGAGATAAATTGATACATTGGATCTTTTTTAAAGTAGTGTTTCTATGTCGCTCTTACTACATTTTTCTTTTGGGATTTCCTTATCTTTGTGGCTTAAGATAACGAAAAACGTTAAAAAAAGAAGAAAAAACATAACGGAAATAGTTACAATACAACCGAAGTCATTACTAAGCATTGAGAAGCTTTTGTAAGTTTAGTAACTAACCGTGAGTATTTTACATTCACTTAAGTGTAGATTTGATTAAATGTTTAACCCTTTAATTTTATTTGAAGAGAGAGAAAAGAAAGTGATCACTGGTCTCAATGACACAAATTAACGATCTTGAGCATCAGTCAAAATGGGTTTCAGCCTGTTTAAATCACTAGATTGTTTAATTTCCCATCCATCAAAATGCTTGTCTTTATTTTTTAAACTCTATTTCATGTTATTTAAATTATCCAACCACATCTCTGAGTCGCAGTTTGTACTCATGTCTATTTTCGAATAGGTTTCAACTTACTGTTATGAATTTTTCGAAGTAAATGAGGAAGTATAGCAGGTTAATAGAGGCGATAGGTTTATTCGAAGGAAAAATAGCTACCATTCTTATTATTAAATTGATGAAGTGATAACAGGTGTATAAAATTGCTGCATTTTCTTAAGCATTTGAACTTTTCCAGTATTGGTTTGTAGTGATTTGATTGATTGTTTACAGGATTTCATCATATATATATATATATATATATATATATATATATACAACAGACAACTGTCAGCCGAAGAGTCCCAAACTAGGATGAAACAGCCGTCCAGTACTCCCAAGTTTGTCAATAGTTCTCTAACCGATTTCAGCTCATGATGAAATCCTGTAACCAATCAATCAAATCCCTACAAACCAATACTTGAAAAGTTTAAATCCTTAAGAAAATGAAGCAATTTTATCACTTCATCAATTTAATAATAAGAATAGTAGCTTTTTTCCCCTTCACATTCCCCAGTGGAACACAGGGTTTCAAGCTAGTGGCTTGGAGTTTCGGTAGCAGTGGTGTTTTTTCATTTTTACGGGATGGGGTTGCTAGCCGCCTCATGCCCAACCTTCCCTCTTTACCAGACCTATTACTGGCTTAACGAGGTAAAGGAGTGCATTAGCCGGGGATCGAACCCCGGACCAAGGGCATGGTCGGTGAGCGTCCTAACCGCTATACCACCGACGCATACAATGGTAGATTTATTCGCCTCTAATAACCTGCTATGCTTCCTCATTTCCTTCGAAAAATTCATAACATTAAGTTGAAACCAATTCGAAAATAGACATGAGTACAAATTACGATTCAGAGATGTAATTGAATAATTCAAATAACATGAAATAGAGTTTAAAAAATAAAGACAAGCATTTTGATGGATGGGAAATTAAACAATCTAGTGATTTAAACAGGCTGAAACCCATTTTGACTGATGCTCAAGATCGTTAATTTGTGTCATTGAGACCAGTGATCACTTTCTTTTCTCTCTCTTCAAATAAAATTAAAGAGTTAAACACTTAATCAAATCTACACTTGAGTGAATGTAAAATACTCACGGTTAGTTACTAAACTTACAAAAGCTTCTCAGTGCTTAGTGATGACTTCATCTTAAGCCACAAAGATAAGGAAACCCCAAAAGAAAAATGTAGTAAGAGCAACATAGAAACACTATTTAAAAAAAGATCAATTTATCTCAAAATACTCTTCTTTATGTGTATAAACACATAAATGCCTAAACTGTGTGTGTTACGTAATCACAACTACAAAATGTTATAGGTCATTTCATATAATGAGTAGTTTGAGTAACCAACTAATCGATTAACTATAAAAATCATTAGGTCACCACCACTTATACACTTACTTACCTTGGTAACAGTTGATAAGGTACATACATTGGCAATGATCCATAGTTAGTTGATGATGTAATCCAGTTCATTTAGTGTGAGACAGTGTGTGTGTGTGCATATGTGTTGTCTCTTAGCGGTGCTTTTTTCCCCTTGGATACTCTAGAAAGTAATTTAGATAAATGTGATTGCATCTTGAACTAATGAATCACTACACACACACATACACACGTACATGCAAAGAATTAAAACGATGAAATTTGTTGTTACCATTACTCAAAACCGTTTAGTTTTCATCTCATACGAATGAGCATATTTGATTACCTTCATTTACAAATTCGGCCAAGAGTTGACATCAGTTAAAGAACCATTGGAAAATCCAGGAATACTAGAAAGCTGTTTCTTCCCCAATGTGGTACTCTTCATCAGTACGCACCCAGCGGGGTTGGAACCCAGAACTTTCTGGTTACAAGGTCAGTTTGAAGACCATCCAGCCACTGGGAACCATTGATTTAACCAAGTAGGTAGACTTTAATGCATTGGAGTGATGATTAATCCTGAAATAAGACGTGAAGTCAGTAATTTCGGTTTTCTCAAGGGAAAGTGTAATGAAATTTCACCTCCTTGAATTGTGCAAATTTCTAACCGTAAATTTATTTGTAAACCAGGAATTTGATCGAACGTATTACCAGTTTGCTAAAATAGACAAAACTGGGATGATTTTAATGTATTCGGCTCCATGAGCTAAGTCAGACTAGATACGCTGCTGGTGAACTCGAACTCAGACAAGCGAAATGACCATTCAGCGTTTAAATCCCCTCGATATGGCTGGCTAACAAGCACTTTTGGTTGACATCAGTGGTATCCAGCTATTCTAGTCAACCAACTGGTAGGACATACCATAATTTATTTGTATTTTACTTAATGGTAAGTATTATGAACTTCTTGTTTTATGACAATCCACTGAGTCGTTTAGATAAACTTCAAAGTGTTCCAAGTAAACAAAGATCCTCCTTTTTAGTTATGGTGTTTTCTTTTTCGAGGTGAACGGTTTAATTGTGAAGCTTTCATTGTCCTTCTGGATAACATCTTCAATATCATCGATGAAGAGTCCTCAAGCTTCACGTCACACTGAAGTTGGTGCTGAAAATTTTACTCGACAGGATAGTGAAGCCTCGGTTGAACAGCCTAGCTTAGAGAGTACAGCAACGCTAAAAACACCCAATCGAGACTCTAGTCTTCTACGTAAACAACATGATGACTAACAGGAGACTGAAGGATACTCGTTTCGTCCTATTTACGACCAGTCAGCCGGGTGTACTTGCATATCTAGAGAGTAGTGGGGGACCCAAAGAGAATCGAACCTAATGCATACAGTTTTAAGTGTAATCAGAAACCAAGCATTCTAGTCCAACAAGAAATTCAAAATAACTTCAGCTTTGAGTAACAGTTTGAATTATAAACAAATTGGTGGTATTCAATATGTAATAGATTATAATACGGAAAGAATGTGCACGTCTGAAGCAAACACATCTAAGAATGAAAAAAAAGTATGAGTCGTTAAACGTAAAGAATTCAATTTAGATTTCGTTGTTAAAGCAACGTGAGCCAGAGAAGTATTGGAGGGTAAACAGCAGGGAACACATGTTCTATGTCAGTCTTGGAACTCTTCGCTAACAGGCGCCTACGGTTGTGTCCCCACTCGGCTACTAATTTTTCTTCATTCTTTTGCGTTCCAAATGGAACCCAGGGCTTCAAGCTTTAGTCGTGAAGTTTCAGTAGCAGCGGTGTATTTTTTTGGATGGTAGCTAGCCTCACACTCAACATTTCTTATTTACCAGGCTCACTACCGGATAGGCGAGGTTTAAGAGTATATGAGGCAGAGGCTAAATTAGGAGCGCATGAATGGTCGACGAGTAGTCTACTAATGAATCACCAAAGCACTCAGCTACAGAACTTTACGTAAATTATTCGTAACTTTATTTCAATTCATGAAGATCTTATGCAAACCTAATGGCAGAAAAAACCGTAGTAGTTAATCATTACTGTCTTTGACAGTAATAGTAATTACTACATCCTCAGATATTTACGGTATTTCCCGTTCCTTCAGGATTACCAATCGATATTTATCAGCAAGATTAAGAAGTTTAAATTCTCAGACATTTTGTAGACAGCTGCAAGCTATCTGATGTAAGGAAGTCACTCCTTTCAAACGACAGGTTTCGGTTTAGATAATCATTTACTGGAGATGCAGGTTCATTCATCCAGTGGATGAGTCCGGAATAGGACGAAATGCACCCCAGTGGATTCTACTACTACTAGGCACCACCACTAACCAAGAGATATTAAGTAATTCTACTCATTTTACAAATTACATAATCATAAATGACACGCGAAACGGTGTCCCTTTTGAGAAACAATTAGAAAATACTTAATTAGTGAAAAGTGTGGTGATGGAAATATTAGTAAACAAAACAACCACAAATTTTTGAAGAATCTACATGGGCTATCTTTTTCTTTTGTAGTTATTGATTCCCTATTAAACAAACCTTCAGGTATCACGAAATCACTTGAGATGTTAGATAGCCATTGACATCTCTTGTTGTCCTCCACCCCCAGGCCAAAAAAGTGGATTATTCAAATTCTCTCACTTACACCAAGTGGTTTAACGAGTTACCTCTTTTCTATCCCCCCCCCTTTTACTGAGTGGGGAATAAACGAAATAACCGGTATCTTTTTTCTCCTTTTCTTTTCTAAGAATTAAAGTGCGTGTTTATTGTAGACTAACCCTAATAACATGTAAAATTGGTAACAGTCCTTGAAATGATTTTTCTCTCAGGTATATACACACATGTTGAGGAGGTGAATATCTCGATTAAATAATCATGTAAGAAATAGGAGGAAAACATGAAAACTCTTCACTTGTTAACAAATTTGAGTGTAAAGTTGCTTTCTGATTAAGTGATTTCTGTTTTTTTCTTCTCGAGAAACATTTTTTGAGGTATCGTTCTTCTCACAAAACATCAAGCTACTTTGATGACAAATTGAGGAGTTCTGGAAGGTAATGAATAACTGAACAAGACACTTGTAATTTTGATATTAAATGATTTTATATTCCCTTCAGAGATCCTAACTGGAATCGTGTAGCACTGTTTTTATAAACAGATGTTACCATTGAGCTATTGGAGTTTCAGTGGAATATATATTTAGTAGTCATATATCACTCATTATTAAAACACCTATTCATCAGTCTAGTATATTTCATTGACACTCATTTACCACATAAGTAATTAGTGTGTGCATCGATCTGTTACTAGTGAGTAATCAGTGTGATGTGTCTGGTGGTTGGTGTCGGTGCAGGTTGAATTGTGTCAGTCAAATTCGCTTGATGTTAGTTACACGGTAGTTAACAGCTAATGTATCCGTTATAGTCCTACAGGAAGTCAATCTTGTGTCCAGATAGCTGAGTGGTGATGTCTGTGACTACAGCACTGAGTGATGCGAGGTCGAATCTCAGGTGGGTAATGAATTCCTGGAAGACTGTAGATGCGCCTTGACGACGAATATCAACAAGCACGACAGATAAGTGCAGGACTTCCTGACGATTGTCTCCAAAAATCTAACACAATGAACCTACTTAATTGGTCGATGGTGACTAGCAGTGGAATCCAGGATGCGCATTTCGTCCTATTTGGGACTCTTCACTGGATGTACATGCATTCCCCAGTGAGTGATGATATTCCCACCGAGGCTCGAACCCACTGGTCATAGTTTCAAACGCCAAAGCGTTATCCACTAGACCACTTGGGCCACGAGAGTCACCTCTTGTGCAACGGGTCATATTGATTTAAATTCTAATTAAATGCCCAGACATCGTCGAAGCATCTGCTCAAGAAGCCGACATGTCAACCTGAGACCGAGCACTTCGGTCCAATCAATCGACGGGAAAAATCTAAAATTCAGTTAAAACAATTAACCTATGTTTCACACTTGTTAGATGTAATCTCTTCTCACAGGATTGTTGTACACAGACAGACCTTATTCTAATTTTGTGGAAATGAAGTAGAGTGACTGAATTCATTAACAGTTTCGCATTGCCATTACTCCATCAATGGTTTTGTTTCACAATAGACATAATAGAAACAAAGAGTGAGGAAATATAGTCTGGAATTGGAATTCCTTCATGGTGGAAATATTTTCTACTGTAAAACTGTGTTCATCGTTTATGAGTGGATATTGTAATCGCTCATCAAACGATGAACCAACTCTTATAGGTGACGAGAACTAGCTTGGTGATCGAATGGAAGTCTTTAAATAGTGAGTTTGAAAATGAGTACCTATCACTGACGTGTCTGGTACATAGTCGATCTATGTTGTAGTAGTCATGGTAGCCAATAATGCTCTTCTCGTTCTATTTGAATGGATGTTTATGTTCCTACTGAGGAGGTGTTCAACTGACTTTAACGTGGATTTCGTCAAGAACGCATACGGGAAAGGGAAACATTGAAATCTAAATAGTATCAGATTATTAAACATTGAGACTGTAGTTTACGGGCAACAAGATGAGGACATTGTCATTCAGCCAAAGAAGAGGAATTTAACCATCACTTGTCCCTTTCATTCCTTTCTATCCTGATGAATTTCACTTTGATATATTCACGGGCTAGGAATTGGATGAAAACCAAAGAGAAGTGAACAGTTTGAAGAGTTAGTTTGTAGGAATTCGATTTGTGTGAAGTCTGGTCGCTGACTAATATCAGCTAGGAAACCATTGTAAATGCACAAGGAGTACTGGACAGCCATTTCTTCTTAATTTTGGACTTTTTGGCAGTAAGCACCCTTCCGCTCACCGCCAGAGATGGAACCCGAGACCTTCAGTTTATGAGGTCAAGGTTGTTGACCATTCATCTGGTGAGACAGAATCAGTTAACCTATGAATTCTATCTTCTGTTAATTCGCGATTTTAGCGCAACTGCCAGCCAATATCTTTGGTAAGTACTTGTCCTCATCGTACAGAGCTACACTACTGGGCACCTATTAACCATAGTGAAATGGTTACCAATTATTTGACTGAGTATGAATTCGGTTACCCTAATCAGCTTTTTTCTTATATCAGAATATGCGCTGCAACCTCACTCCCCGCAGCTACCCTAAACGGAAGTCGGTGGAGCGAAATTCATATCCCCCGACTGAAAGCCAAGTTCCAAAGTCTTTTCGACCACACCTCCACCTAAGTATTCTGTCTATTGCTTTCAGTCACTCTCTAGGTTATATCACCACTCTTAATTAATTCCCCTTATCATATATGTTAAAAAATAGTGATATAATGTGTCTATATTTGTCTATATATTAATGACTTGTACACTGGAATCGGCAGTCAAATACATCCACACACACACACACACGCATGCATGCACAAAAATACACGAACAGTCTAAAAAATTTTGCTGACATAACACTAATCAGACTAATCAGACGTATTTGATGTTCTTTTTACTCTGGTGTTGTTGTTAAACTCAGTAGAGATTTTTATGCTTCAATAAACCTTTTTCTGAAAATTGCTATCTGTTGCATGTATAATTATAACCACTGTACATGCCTATATTAAAAACAAACAAAAAACTTTACGCTGATGAGATGAGATTGTAGGGAAACTGAATTGATGCATTCATCGTAAATCATTTACTGAGGAATTAGATTAGAAAATGAAGATATTTTTGACATCTGTTAGATAGAAAGAGGAAAAGAAAAATAAAGTAGAGTAGTCACGAAATGTGTTCAATTTACACTCCTCATCTTTGTTTTAAAAAAAATTGTGAATGATTAATCACAGTGTAAATACAAATACTTACAAAAGTATTTTTCTTGGAAAGAAGATCAACACAATTAATCCCCTATGCTGATGTATTAGTGTGTTAAAGAAAAAGTTCCATTTTTTTAATTTTATCAGCAGTTAATCATGAACTTTTAACTAAAAGAGTAAAGATATTTGGGTTAGTAGTTTAAAGTTATTCGTTTTTGAATGGAGGATTTCATCAGGGTTCTGGCCCAGGAGCTTCTGGTTACAAGGCGAGCTAGCTCGTAGACCATTAAGTCACTGAGACCTGATCCAGAAGTTAGAATTCATGGGTCAATGGATCGGGTCTCAGTGGTTTAATGGTCTACAAGCTCGTCTTGTAACCAGAAGGTCCTTGGTTTGAACCCCGGTGGGTGCGTACTGATGGAGAGTCCCAAACTATCCTGATGGAACAGCTGTACAATACTCCCCTCAGGTTTTCTAGTGGTTCTCTAACTGATGTCAGCTCACGATGAAATCCTCCAACAAATCAAACAAAGTCTCTACAAAACCAATAGTTTAAAATTATTAATTTTTATTATCTGTTGTGGATGTCCCTGGCTCTACTGATTTTGCTGTTGACTGATTGAACCGAAGTGTTCGCCTCTGTTGACACGTCGGCTCCGCGTGCGGATGCTTCATGGCCCAAATGGTCTAGTGGATAAAGTTTTGCAGTTTGAAACGATGGGCGTTGGGTTCGAGCTTCGGTAGGAACACCATCACTTACTGGGGGAATGCAGATGCATCCACCAGGTGACGAATCCCAAATGGGATGAAATGTGCATCTTGGACTCCATTGTTAGTTACCATCCACAAAACTGATTCAAATTGATCCTCAGATATAGTTGAAGCATCGACACAAGGAGCCAATATGTCAACAGAGGTCGAACATTTCGAACTAATCCTTACAAACCAACTATAGTAAATAGTACTTCGTTTAAAAAAAATAAAAACGGGGTAGTCTTAATCCATTTGTCCTCTGTAGACAGGTTATCTACTTTGTTCTTCCGCATTCAGTACCGACTGAATGGGAATGATTTAGTTAGGCATCTCCATGATTTTTTTTGGTTACTAGTATAAGATGTACTTCTGCTGGTACTTTATGTGATTTCTTAAGATTGTTATAGGACACAATATTGTGATTCAATATCAGTTACCGTGACCAATGTCCCTCCATAAATTATTAGTAAAACTGTCTGAGACAATAGGGAATATGGTGCTCACTGTTTGATTTGGTTTGGTTGGTATCCCGATGATTGGTGGTATTTCAACAAAAAACTTGAACTCAAGGCCCATCGTTCCAGATACTAGAGTGTCATCAACTTCGTCAATAGGTTACAAGAATCACGAAAGGAAATTCAATTTATGAGTACATTCTGGAGGTCACTGTTAGCAACTGTCAACAAAACAACACAACATGAACCTTGAGAAATCATCGAAATGTCCGTTTCAAGAGCCAACATGTTAACAGAGATGGAGCACCCCAATTAACTATAATCACTTTGTGCGAAATGCAAAACAACAATTTCGACAAATAACAGGGGAACATAACAGGCTGATTCTTCTCTCCATAAATGTTTCTGTTTTATCCTTACTTTGGAAAGTATGATCTTTGTTATATCGTTATATAACTGGGCTGATAATCTGAAGGCGCCTAGTTTGAATTTACGGAATGGGTTTCTTCAGTTTTATTGTGATAATGAACTACTTAAAATGAATGGAAGTAGCATGATAACACAGTGTCTTTTCGGAGCTACTGATGGACATATTTTAGAATGCACTACTTGCTATGAATTCACTAATTTATAGGAACTTTCTTTTATAAATCCAAGCCTTCCTTGAATATTTCTGTATCACTGCATAGATGAATTCTTGGTGCAGGAAGTGATTTCACCTTCCTGTGTGACACTTCTTTGAGGAATTCTCATACACTTTTGCTAGCTATTAGGGAATACTATCATGTTTATTAACTTTTAGGTGCTTTTTAAAATATATTTTTCATAAATGTACTCATTTCCCCATTCTGAGTATGAGTAATTAACTCACAGTCATCAATGCTCTCTCTCTCCTTCACTTGGAGTGAGTGATATATGTCATTTTATCCCATTCATATTTGAAATTCTTATTCTTGGATCTATAAACCAGGAGGTATGTAATTAATGTCCAGTTTTTCTTCTTTTTGGGGGAGGAATAAGGAATTTTCATCAGTAATGTTGAGTTGAACTCAATTATTCCCTTCATGTATTGCATTCTTATGCATATAAATCATTTGTACAATAAATTCCCCAACCGTAATGTGTGAAACATATTTTAAAGCAATAAGTAATCACCATTAATGGTGGCGTCGGTGGCGTAGCGGTTGGGATGCTCGCCGACCATGCACATGGTCCGGGGTTCGATCCCCGGCCGACGCACTCCTTTACCTCGCTGAGCCAAATTTAATGCTGGTGAAGAGGAAAGGTTGGGCATGAGGCTAGGAACCCCATCCTGTAAAATAAACTCTGCTACAGAAACTTCAAGCCACTAGCTTGAAGCCCTATGTACCACTGGGGAACGTGAAGGGAAAAAAATTAATGGTAAACTGTATCAAGAAGTATTGTGTGGAATAAAGCTATTATTATTATTTTTACGAGTTTGACCAAGGATTGAAATCAGTTAGTAAACCATTGAAAACCAACCACAGGGAGTACTGCCAGGCAGCTGTTTCATTCTAGTTTGGGAACCATAGGGAGTACGCACCCACCGCCAAAGTTCGAACCCAGGACCTTCGGGTTGCAAGGATAGCGAGCTCGTAGACCATTCAGCCACTGGAACCCGACTCTTTACTGGCCAGTCCATGAATTCTAACTAATACCAATTCGTGATTTGTTTAGTGAGACCACTAACCAATGTCATCGGTGGAAAATCCATCCTAACACTTGACGACTGGACGAACATCACTGGTCACGACTTCTCACTAGAATTCCAGCAAATTCCGTCTTGTAGCAAGTCGCTAGCGAGCATTATTACTATTATTATTAAAATCGCTGTGTCTACTATTGATTGGCAATCAAATTAATTTTGTTGACACTTAAACAGGATCTTAGTCCTTGATAAATATCTGCTGAATAATATTATACATAATAGTTATGTTCCAGCTCAGATGAGTAATTCTATGCGTAAACTTTAAAAAAAAGTTAGAATAATGATAAAATCAGAGTTTCACTGCATAAGATTCAAATAATACATATTTAAACTACTCTACCACGTGAAGTCAGTTGGTGGATGGTGATTAGCGGTAGAATCCAGGATAACGCGCATTTCGTCCTGTTTGGGACTCGTCACTGGATGTACCTGCATTCCCCAGTGAGTGATTGTGTCCGCACTGAGGTTCAAACCCAGTACCCATAGTTTCAAACGCCAAAGCGTTATCCACTAGACTACTTGGGCCACGAGAGCCACCTCTTGAGCAACAGGTTTTATTAATTATCTAAGTCAGTTTAGATTTTCGCGTCGATTGATTTGACCGAAATGATTGGTGTCTGTCGACACGCTGGCTCCTTGTGTGGATGCTTCATGGCCCAAGTGGTCTAGTGGATAAAGTTTTGGAGTTTGAAACGATGGGCACTGGGTTGGAGCCTCGTTGGGGGACACCATCACTCACTGGGGGAATGCAGATAGATCCACTAGCCGACGAATCCCAATTGGGTTGAAATGTACATCTTGGATTCCACTGCTAATCATCATCGACCAATTGACTTCAAGTTACACGACCAGACATCGTCGAAGCATAGGCACTAGGAGCACTTCTGTCCAATCAATCGGCGGGAAAATCTAAATTAAATTAAATCCTATACCATTGTATAGATTAAGCGTAAATTTAAACCAGCTGCGAAACGATGATTCGATAATGAACTTTAGCGTAAAAAATTTAAAAAATAATTCATTTATTTGAGAAATATAAATCCCTAATATTTCAAACTGTGGAGGAACAGTTCATTGGCTTAAGCCTTCGACTTTCACTTATTAAGTTCTAGATTCAAATCCTTCATACCCTGCAACATGAAAGACTTTTTCTAAGAGCTGAGTTCAACCTGGTATTCAAGATACTTTTAGAAAGATAAAATTCTTTCAAATCTTCAAGTTTGTCGTAGTACAAAACCATAACAGTTTAATGGAGAAAATCAAAAAATCTCATCTAATATATTCAATAATAATAATAACAATATTACTATGGTTACACTGAGGTTAAAATGTAAGAGTCATTGACTTCTAATAGTTTTTTTTCGACTATACTTATTTGTAGTGAAATAAAATGTTATTAAAAATTACCCTGTTTCTTTATATGTATTTTTTACAGAACTTTTCATAAATAATGTCCACTTATTTAAATGATACACCAACAAACCTATCATTATTAACATCACAAGATCAAATGTTACTACTTTCATCAGAGAATAACAATAAAGAAACAATCAATCAATTTAATGTTCATTTATCCTCTCCTCCTCCTCCTCCTCCACTTCCATGCAAAACAATTGAAAATTTAACACAACCCTTGAATATTGAACAATTGAATAAAACGCCACTGACAACAACAAATATTTACCAAACAGTTTCATCAACAGTATGCAATAATAATAATTATGATAATATTTCATATCAATTGTTGAATGAATCACAAGTATATGCACCAAATGATGAATATAAAGATTTATCATTATATGAATTAAACTGTCAACGAAAACTGACCTCGAATCCCTCATCACCATCTCCAGCATTAATCTCATCATCAACATCCTCGTCCTCATCCTCATCATCAGTATCATCAGAAAAGGAGGAGAAATCACATTTTCAGTCTGTATGTAATTTACCCTCATCAAATGCTTACTATCAACAATTCTTATTACATTATAATAAAAATATTATGGGTGATACTAGTGATTTAGTAAGTAATAATACCATCAATAATAATAATCCTTTAATCATGTCAAATTATGATGCCAGTCATTTACAGAGTACAGAGAATATTTTATGTTCAAGTAGTAGTGGGAATACTGTAACCACATCGAATTCTGTTAACCTTAATAATAATGATCACACTAATACTGGTGAGAATGATGACAGTGACAGTTCCCGGCACCATCATCTTCATAATTATCATCAAAATATTAACTTAGACGACAGTAATTTCGATCATAATTTAAATAAATACTGTCATACAGAAGTGTATGAAAACTATTCACCATGGACGCAATATTCTAATCCTGTGATTACCACTCATAATAACAATAAACATGTTGGGATTGATTCATTGAATAGTGACCAGATAACCACAGAGCATAGCCCTCATCAACACTATCAACAACCTGAATCGAATTGGTTATCTGGTATACAAGCCTTGATCAATAACAGATTTCCTAATGATGCTAATACTGATACATCAAAAACTGCATGGGATACGCTACAATACTATCAGAATTCACAAATTCAACCTGTACATAGTAATAGCAATAATAATAATAATAGTAGCAATATTGATAATAGCTATCAGACTACAATATCTAACCTCCCACACAATGACTCCCAGTGTTTCATGCCCACACCACATAGGAGTATATATCCGAATTCAATGGATCCATACTGTTATTCTCATACTGAACAAGATCCAATGAGAACATTTGATTCATCTCCGGGTATTCCTATGAGTAATAGTAACAATAATAATAATAATACTAATTATCATAGTAATAGTAATGATAATATCTGGTCAAGTAATATGTCTCATTTCTTCAACACAAATGATCCGTACAAATCAATTTTAATGGCTGCCGCTGTTGCCCGTTATCCAGCCTACAATTCGAGCATTCTTGAGAATGATCCTAATAAAGATAATATCTGTACTAATGCTAATACTACTAAAACTACCAATAATAATAGTAGTATTAATAGCAACTCACCTATTCAGTCAGATTATACTTCACTTTATAAATCATTTCTGTCTGCAAATTACACAGAAATCAATCATTCTTCATTCAGGTGTTCATCATTAATGACTACTGACAGTCATGTGGAAAGTGAAGATCGCCTGTCAATGTCAAAAATGCCTAAACATCAAACATTTGAACCATCAACCTCACTAGCATCCCCAGTATCGTCATCACCATCAACGGTTACATTTAACAGTGAATATCCAGTTGACAGTGGGAAGCCATCTGCATCATCGAATAACAATAATAATAACAATAACAGCCTAACAGTTAAACGATATCTTGGTCGACCAACCTGTGACTGTCCCAATTGTCAAGAATTAGAACATTTAAATTTAACTAATCCAACTACGGCAGCTGAATTAAGACGTAAAAATCTGCATAATTGTCATGTACCAGGTTGTGGTAAAGTGTATAATAAAACAAGTCACTTGAAAGCTCATTTAAGATGGCATACTGGTGAACGTCCATTTGTATGTAATTGGTTATTATGCGGGAAACGTTTTACTCGATCCGACGAATTACAAAGGCATTTACGTACACATACTGGTGAGAAAAGATTCATCTGTCCATTGTGTCATAAGCGGTTTCTACGCAGTGATCATTTAAACAAACATATACGTACACATTCTGATATAACAACAATAAACAATAGTAATACTAATGAAAATAATGAACAGAATGCCACAAAATCTTTAGAAAAAGACTATTTATCTAATGTTAATAGCGATAATGTCGATTATGAACGGAGCTCTCCTTCGATTATTTCATCTTCTCATAATATTCTAATGAATTCTAATGAATTTATTCGATAGACGAAGAATTATATGAATGTTTAACACGAAGAAGGGGAGGAAGAAGAGGGGGGGACGGCAAACTTATTATTCTCTACTTAACTTTATTATATAATAACCTTCTTCATGACATGTGTGTCTTTCTCTCCAAGTCACCAATACACACAAACACACACGCATACATACATGTACACATGGAGATGAGTACTTCAGGACAAAAGATGTCCTGCATCTCTTTTATTCCCTTCAGCAGCCATTGAAAATAAACAAACAAACCAGAAAAGATGCAAACCGCGCTACATTTTCATTTCGGTCAATGTAAAACACAGTTAAACAGAAAGAAAACAGTAACACGGTGACCAAAATTATTGTATTATTTTGCGTTTTTTTCTATTCTATAAAATCTTTGTGTTTTGTTGATCGGGATCATTGGATTCATCGTTGAACTTTTGCCTCCTTTCTGTTCTTGCCCTCAAACATTTTGGTTTTTTTCTTTTCATTTCTTCTTTTGGTCTGTCTTGTTTAATTTTTCTAGACTATAGAAATAAATATAAATGATTCTATACTATTTGTGTGTGTCATTAACGTGAAATGAAAGCAGTTTTGGTGTTTGATTGCATGGAGGATTTCATCATTAGCTGAAATCAGTACTGGACAGCTGTTTCGTCAGCCTAGTTTGGGACTCCTCATCAGTACGCACCCTCCGCCAGGGTTCTCACCCAGGACCTTATGGTTGCAAGGCGAGCCAGCTCGTAGACCATTGAGCCACTGGGACTCATCGCAATGGCCAGTCCAAGAATCCTAACTTCTGCCAATTCACGACAAAGCGCGACCATTTCGCAATGTCTTCTTCGATGTAAGTTCTTTATCTGGTCTCTTCTGTCATGACATAGTGGTTCGACTTGTTGGAACAAATGTATTCAAGATAACTGGTGGATGGTGACTAGCAGTGGAATCCAGGATGCGCATTTCGTCCTATTTGGGACTCGTCACTGGATGTGCCTGCATTCCGCAGTGAGTGATGATGTTCCCATGAGGCTCCAATCAATCGACGGGAAAATCTAAAATTGTATTCAAGATAGTTTGTATAATATTGTAAAAATCGTCTGTGCTGTGTTAGAAGTTTGGGAGTGAATTCGCATCGCTGGTGATTAGGAGTATAACAACAGTTAGGTGATTTCTTCAGACGAAGCTATCTCTCCGCTTTGGAGAGGGAGTCGGCTCCAAAACGAGAACATTTTGATTGTGGAGTTCTGTGGGGTTTCTCAGTGGGCAGTAACTTCTTCATAAGAACACAACTCCAGGAAAACCCACTTCACACAGGTTGTGTCTGTGTGTGACCGGCATCAAGAGGTTGTCCTTGGGGCTGTACGGTCATGCAACATGAATTCCGTTTTTGTTTTAAATACTTCAAGAGGAAATCAACCGGGAAGTAATAACCGCCTATAGACTTCCATAGCATACAAAGCCTTCCTGAGCATTACCGGCTTTCAAGAATAATAAAAATAATAATATGGGTTTATTATTAAGGCGGAAATTATTCTGACTCTAAATACACAAAGAATACTAAGTGATTTAAAATGGTGTTTTTGTTACGGACGAATATCAGCATGAGAACCAGTGAAAATCAAGGGAAAACAGACAGTCTCTTACTTCTAATCTAAGACTATCAGTGTGAATCCATACTTTCTTAAGGAGTATAGTCTAAGACAATTTATGAAGTCAAGTAGTTATTATTTAGCTATAAATTGGAACCATAGGAAGTTGCAAACCACTAGCTACTTACTACATTCCAAACGAACGGCTAGACAATCCTAAACTCGATGTCTAACAAACGTCATGGATTTATAGTCTTAAAGAGTTCCAAACTATGTAACCACACTCTGGCTTTATTTAACCACTTAGCGTGTACTTAATTCACCGCACACCCTAACAATGGGTCTCAGGGATCTAGTACAAACTTCTGGAGCATGTTCTAGCTTCCTTAAAATGTTCAGGAGCAGATAAGTTGAATATAGTGAGGTGAATTGCTTAAAATTTTGGTATAAGTTTCATACACCTTGGTTGTTAATGATTTTCTAGTTGTCGCTGGTTTCCAAGGCCACCTACCCATCAGTTGACCTTTTTTTCACAAAGCCCTAAAATTCGATATCCGACTAGCTATCTCCAAAGTAGACTTCCCGAAGGTGTAATGAAAACTTTTAATCGGCGAAATTCACATTTTCATATACGTCAGCAGGTGTTATTCACCGGTGACACTGAACCATGAAACTAAGTGATACATGATAGAAAACGCAAGCACTGGGATTCCAACCCATTGACTAAATAGCTACATCCTCGTCAAATTTAATGCATCTCACAGTCATAGGCAAAAGTTTTCAAACTTGAAAAAAAATTAATAGCGATCACTTTTATTCCAGACAGTAATTTTTTGTACAGAATGGAATTTTCAGCACTGTACACATTGCAGCATCTCATCTCCTTTCACAAATAAACAACTAGAATAGTAGAAATAATAAGACTGAAACAACTTATTAGAAGGATAATATACATAATAATAATTAGAATGCTTGTAATGAGTTGCTGTTTATTTACAGAATACAAAGTAGGTTGATAAGCTCTTTTTGTGACATTCATCCCTTCAGACAACACTCATGCTAAAGATGGTGTGGTTGAACTTTGATATTCCGTCATACAATCATGAATCCTTATGAAATTTCTTCCGGTTTCACCTGAAGAGATACAAGGAGAAATTAGCCAATAATAAAGGGGATGTTAAGGATCCGACAGGATGACTTTAAACAGTTGCATGCTTGAATTAAAATGCCTGTCCACAAGAATATCAGTTAGTTGGATCATAGCGACACAACTAACGGTGCTTACAGCCTTCACGGTAACATAACAAAGTCTTTTTTGAGAAGCACAGGAAAGAATAAGGGGGAACAATAAAGAAGATTGCGTAGAATATATGAAATAATAAAATGTAAGAGAAGAGGTTGACTTATGCCAGAAAGTTTCAACTCTCTAACATATTAGATCACGCGGAAGATTTTTATTACAAATCAACAAGTTGTGAGACGCCCTCGAAGATTATGTATAAGAGAAAGTAGTACCAACTACACTACCATCGATATAAAAAACAATCACGGGACTGAAGGAGTCCACGCAAGTGTTGTTCACATCTGAGACCAAAAATCAACGGTCTGCAATTTAGAGAGATTTAGTTTAAAGCCATGTGATGAATAAAATCACTGGCTAAACTCAGAAAGGAAACTATTCACCTCAGAGTAATCTAATTAATACTTAGGACAGAAAGCATCAGATAGTCAGCAAACTGGATTAAATTAATTTTAAGAGAATACAGTGTAACAACAGAAGACAAGGGTCAGGCAACAGATCGTTTATTAAGGAAATCAACACATATTTATAGATTTTCATGTGCATTATTATAGATTGATGTCAGTAGACACAGTCTTCTGATTGGTTGTTTCTCACTGAAAGTTAATCTTTCATCTCTTTGTCGCTGTTTCTTCAAGGTAGGATCCTTTATCTTCTAATTGTATCCGCCTACGCAAAGCCTGCTGTGATTAGTTGTTGAGTTAGTCTTTGTTCTTGTTTTCACATGACCAATATTTGGGACGTAAACATTGACGTAAATTACTGTCTACCAATTTGGCTAGCAGCCAGCTCTCACCACAACAGTAAGTCAAGTAAAAAGAGAGAAAACAGAAGTGAAGGAAGTACGGCGCCTTGAGACATACTAGCTCCAGTAAACGACGAAAATGTGTTATTTTCTCCCTCCAGAAATAAAAGTACATCTACCTTGTGATTCAGGACTCAGTATATACTGAAGTGAGTTTGCTTAGAAAAAGTGTTCTATGAAACAGAATTGAAAGCAGCAGTAGTATAGTCTGAAAAAAGGCAGATAGAACAAACTGGAAACCATATTATGGCGCAGTACAATGAAAGCATGTCAAGCGCTTCTGCTGCATTTTTTAAGCAAACTGTTTGGGGTCAATGAAAGATTTTAATGAGGGTTTAAGTACAAGTAAGAGAAGTCTTTTTCATAATTTTCTGAAAAATGGAAACATGATGGCTGTTATGTATTTACTGGTTTTCTGTGCTTCTCAGACTGACGTAATTTCTCAATTAAAAAAATGTTCCTTTTAAAGATTGATTACCTCCAAATAACCAGTCAATATATGGTTAGTTTTATTCCCTACTGAAATTGTTTTTCATGAACTTTAAAACACTATACAACATATATATATATATAATTGTAGAGCCAGAAGAGGAATTTATCGAAAAGAATATTCTTTGCTCGATTATTTTGTATTTTATAGATGTCTGAATGATTATTTTTGCTATATTGAAATCTTCTGAGCATCATTTTGCGTTAAAAGTACTCAACGAGTATTTTAAAGTATAACGCAAGGCTCAGCGAATCAAAGACTACTGTTGACTTTATCCACCAGTGTATTGAGACAAACCGGTACCCGAAATCTTATTGGAAATCTCTACGCCGTTGCAGAGTCCGGCCTAATGATAAGACACTCAGACGCCATGCACGTAACCAAATTAACTCAATTCAATCGTGTATTACTGAGTTATCGAAGAATGTGACAGAAAGGTTTTATGCTGTCAACGAATTACCATAAAATTTAAAGAAACTATTTTTAGATTATGTGGATTTAATTGTGAGTAATAGGAAAGAAAAGAAACGCCTGAAGCTGGTACAGAGCTTAGAGAACAAGGCAACTGAAACAAGATTTCCTCCGAACCCAAATCGTTTTGTGTTTAATTTTTCGGATGTAATACTTAGTGAAGTGGATCTACAGGTTTTATCGCTTGGCCCTAAATTTTGTGATAGCCATGTAAAAATTAACAAAATGGATGCACAAATTCAGTTCGAAAGTCTCTACACTCAAACGGAAGGCCTAACACCCTCATCAACTGAAGATGTTGAAAGACTTAAATCAACACTGGTCGATTGTTGTTGTCGAACAGTAAACGCACTTCGGATAGTATCTTGACCAAAAAATATAGAGAAGCCCTAGATGTTCTCCGCAAAAATGATAACATAATAATAACAAGACCGGATAAGGGCTCAGGAGTGGTTATCATGAACAAAGCGGATTACTTTGAGAAGATGAATACTATTCTTAATGATAATCTTAAATTCCAAAAAATCTCCTCTTCTCTGGATCCGAATTTGAGCATCTTTAATGAACTGTAATTGCATTGATCATACTTTACAAATCTATATTATTTAAAAAACACTAATATTGTTATTGACTACCAATCTAGAATATTCTATGTATATAAACATATACATATATATAATTGTAGAGCCGGAAGAGGAATTTATCGAAAAGGATATTCTTTGCTTGATTATTTTGTGTTTTATAGATATCTGAATGAATATTTTCACTATCTAATTATTGAGAACAATTGGCTTAAGGATTATGAACGATACACAAGAGAAAAAAATCACCTAAAAAACAAAAGTTTTCACGACTTAGCTTGTAGGGATTTGATTTCTTTCAAGGTTGGCCATGGACTGATATCAGTTAAAGAACCATTGAAAACACAGGAGTACTGGACAGCTGTTTCATCCAGCTAGTTTAGGACTCATAGGTAGTACACACTCACCTGGTTTTGAATTCAAGGCCTAACGGTTACAAGGCAAGCTTGTAGATAATTCAGCCAGTGGGATCTAACTCAGTGGCGAATCCATGAATCGTAATTTCTGCCAATTCGTAATTTTAGCGCGACTGACGCGAGCCAGTATCATTGCTGGCGAGTATTTGTCCCCATTCCCGACAGAGTGGACTCTTGAAAATTAGTCTGATATTCGCTAGTGACCGGTCATAGGTTGAAGCTGCTTGGAGTTCTGGTGAGAAGTCTTGAATAGTGGGGTCCGCCTAGTCAGGAGTGAGGACAAATACTTGCCAGCAATGACACTGGCTGGCGCTAGTCGCGCTAAAATTACGAATTGGTAGAAGTTAAGATTCATGGGTTCGCCACTCAGTCAGATCCAAGTGGTTGAATTATCTACGAATTATCCCAAGCAAAATACTAAGCCACATCATCCTGGAGAGAATCAAACACGAACACCGGATGAAAAACTTCGACCGGAACAGGCTGGATTCAGGAGAAACAAGTCATGCATTGATCAGATCTCCACATTACGGATCATCATTGAACAAAGCCTGGAATGGCAGTCACCTCTCTATCTCAACTTCATCGACTTTGAAAAGGCCTTCGACAGCATCGATCGAGAGGTGCTTTGGAAACTATTTCGCTACTACGGGGTGCCATCGACAATTATACATCTCATCCAACAGTTGTACGACAATGCTGCATGCCAAGTAATCCACAACGGGAAACTTGCGGAATCCTTCGAAGTGGGGACAGGAGTAAGACAAGCTGGCTGCCTACTATCACCAATGATTTTCCTGATTGCAGTAGATTGGATAATGCAACAAACAGCGGGCAATGAGGAAACAGGCATAAAATGGATTCACACAAAAAACTTGGAGGATCTGGACTTCGCCGATGATATATGTCTGATTTCCCACAAACTGGAAGATATGCAAGTGAAAAGCAACAAGTTGGCAGAAGAAGCATCCAAAGAAGATAGGACTTCAGGTGAACATAGAGAAAACAGAGGAGACGAAGATCCCTGAGCAACACTACCAACAGCAACAACAGCAGATAACAGTAAGCATAAATGGAAGGAACCTGAAAGAAACAACCTCTTTTACCTACTTGGGAAGCATCGTTTCAACTACAGGCGGACGGAACTGACGAGGATATCAAAGCAAGAATCGGAAAAGCAAGACAAGCTTTCACTACTCTCAAGTCTGTGTGGACGTCAACAGCACTCAGAATCAAAAATAAGATTTGGATTTTCAACTCCAATATGAAGTCAGTGCTACTATACGGATCAGAGACTTGGCCAGTACGTCATAAAGAGCATCTCAAACAAACTACAGACCTTCATTAACAGCTGTCTTCGCTCAATACCGCTCAAGATCAGATGGTCAGAAAAGATCAGCAACAGGGATCTCTGGGAGCGAACCAACACAGCAGGAACCAATTGTGAAACAAATAGGCAGGAAGAAATGGAAATGGGTTGGCCATACTCTGAGAAAGCAAACCATCAAGTGACATCACACGCCAGGCCATCACTCGAGTGGAACCCGAAAGGGAAGCGGCGAGTTGGTTGTCAGTGCAAGGGTGTGGTGACTTGGAGGAGGTGATGTGAAGAGGAGATGAAAACGTGTGGGCAGACTAGGAGTCAGGTGAAGACTCTAGTAGAGAACCGAAGGCAATGGAGACGCACGGTTGAAGCCCTATGTTCCTCTAGGAATTAAAAGAAACAATAATAATATAATAATTATGGACGATACACAACAGACTAAAATCACTTAAATGACAAAAACTTTCGCGAGTTAGTTCGTAGGGATTTGATTTCTTTCAAACGTGACCACGGATTGATATCAGTCGGAGAAACATTGAAAACAAAGAAGTACTGGACAGCCGTTCCGTCCAGCTAGTTTGGGACTCATCGGTAGTACGCACCCACCTGGGTTCAAATTTAATGCCTTACGGTTACAAGGTAAGCTCGTAGATAATTCAACCAGTGGAATCCGACTCGGTGGCGAACCCATGAATCGTAACTTCTAACATTTCATCATTTTAACGCAATTGGCATGAGCCATTGTCATCTCTGGCGAGAATTCGCCCCCACCCCTGACTGGATGGACCCCACTAGTCATGACTTCTCACTAGGACTCCAGGCAACTCCATCCTGTGACCTGTCACTAGCGAATATCGGACTAATTTTCAAGAGTCTACTCGGTCGGGAGTGAGGACAAATACTCGCCAGCAGTGACACTAGCTGGTGCTAGTCGCGCTGAAATAACGATTTAGTAGAAGTTAAGATTCATAGGTTCGCCACTGAGTCGGATTCTACTGGTTGAATTATCCACGAGCTTGCCTTGTAACCGAAAGGCCTTGAATCCGAACCCCGGTGGGTACCTACAACCGATGAGCCTCAAACTAGTTGGACGAAACAGCTGTCCAGTACTCCCTTGTTTTCAATAGTTCTTTAATTTATATCAATCTGTGGTTTAGTTTCACTGAGATGAGAAATATTCACTACTATAATATAATATTAAAACAGATGACATATTTCAGTATAATTATTTCGTGTCAGTATATTATATATATAACAGTTTCTATTAACTTAGCTAAATAATTGGAAATATATATCAGAGTATTTAGGAATTTATGATTTCCCATCTTCTCTTACCCTTCACAACCCCCCACCACCACCACCACCCTATTACACTTCTCATTCTCTCCATTTACTCACTCATTATGCGTATGTATGAGGTGTTTTATACGAAGCCTTGTGTCAGTCAATCAACCTTTCCATCAAAATGTATCATTACCAGACAGAGAAATCAATAAGTAAAGAAATAAGTAGCCTTCTGAGTTCTCATGTTATTTTTACCGCTTAACATATATATATATATGAAAGAGGCGACAGAGGGATGATATCAAGAAAGGAAGTGATTTATATCAATCGAATCGAAGAGATACATAACACTTTATTCTGTCATATTTCCACTTTTCTAACATTTATTTGAGATATAATTACTTATGATTAAATTATAGGTTATATAAATTTTTAAAAATTTTCATTACTCAATTTAATTCCTCCCTCTTTTCTTTTCTATTTTTTTTTGCTTTTTAATTTTTTAGTCACGTGTGTTGTCTTATTTAATTCAAATTGCGCATTTTCTCTCTCTGTTTAAATGTGCGCGTGTGCGGGTGTGTGTGAGTTCAAGTGCTGATGACATTGAATGCATGATTAAACAAAATAAACTGGATGATAGTGGCTAGCAGTGGAATACAGGGAATGAGAGTTTCCTCCCATTTGACTGGTTTCAACATAGAACTATGCATAGATGTGCAGCAGTTCGAGTTGCCACACTCCCTCCGTGTAGCACACAAAGCAAGAGAAGAGAGTATAGAGAGATTCCATTGGTTTTTACCATCCGGAGGACCCCGACCAGGAAGTCTACACCTCCTTGCGTGACTTGCTTAAACTAACTGTTGTGGATGTCAAGTTTTGGTCTGACCACCACTAGCCCTTTTCCAACGTGATCTAACCTATGTCAGCTAACATCTCCCGTCGAGGAAGGCGATGTCTAATATGGGACTCGTCACTGGATATACCTGCAATCCTTAGTGACTGGATGCTAGTTTCGAGTCTCATTGGGAACATTATTCCACTGGTAGTTATTATCAGCCTAAATGACATCATGTTAATTCTGAGATATCGTCAAAGAGCTCGTACTAGGAGCCAGCATGTTAACAGAGACTGAGTATTACATCCCAGCATAAACAACTGGCGGGAAATACAAATTAACCTAAAGCATATAAGAGTTTTCGTTAGAAAAGAAGTTGATTATTAATAATTAGCTAACAAAGATAAACAGTGAGTGAGCTTTTCAACTGAATTTTTTACATGCCATATGTGTGTATGAACGTCTCTTTTAAAGGATAGTAGAAGAGAGCTTATATGAGTAAACTGTCTACAGAGATTTTATCTTCTTATTTTAGTTATATTGTGCTATAATGGTACTTGTTGAATTATTAGATAGTTGGAGGCAATCGGTAGGAAGCCTTGGACCTAGGTTTCGTGCTAGTTGGCACTCACCAGTCAGCAAGGCGTATCTGCTACCTTGAAGGAACTCATGTCCCTTCTGAGATTCGAACCCGCGAGCTACCTAGAATGGTGGCCACATTGCAAAACCTGACTGATAGAATTCAGTCTGCACCAAAGAAAGGACTAGACACGTCTTACTTGTTCATAGAACTTCTTCTCTTGGAGGAGGTATATTTTGGCTTCCTCAGTTAACATGCTACTCATCGGTAACTACTTCAATCAACACAAAAGTAATATAATGTATAACACTCATTCAACGTGAGAGAACTTCCATTTCACCATTTAGGACGACAATTAGCGGTAAATACAAAGATTTCTTCTATGAATTCAATACATTGGCGAAAATGTTCATTCAGATATCTATAAAACACAAAATAATTCAGCAAGGAATATCCTTTTCGATAATTTCCTCTTCTAGCTCTACAATTATATATATGTTTATATACACAGACTATTTTAGATTAGAAGTCAATAACAATATTATTGTTTTTGAATAATATCGATTTGTAAAGTAAGATCAATGGAATTACACTTCATTAAAGATGCTTAAATTATAGAAATAATAAAGATATAATAGCAAATAGAATATCAACTAAAATGAGAAAAATTCCCACAAAAATTGAGGATCATTCAAAACCTAGATGGCCAAGGTAAGGATAATGTCTGAACTAGCTTCTTTTGGACGCATAAATTAGGCTTCTTAATGTGGATCCCAATAGCCAGCCTCAGCAATATTTAGTAAACGAACTCTTAAGGTGGAGTTAAGATTTGTTGGTATGCGGTAAATAACCCTGAAAGCATGATTAACGTCAATCTTGTGTTCTGTATCCACAAGATGAGATAGAATAGCGCTACAGATAGATTTTGTTTGTCCTTTACTTAACCACGCTGGGTGATGTTCGGAAATCCGACGAGAAACACGTCTAATTGTATGGCCTATGTAACTGGCTCCACAGGAGCAGTTAAATTGGTAAATACACATGGAAGAAGCGAAATTAGGCAGTTTGTCTTTTACTCCCGAACGCGAAAGAGGAGTGGTTTTGAAGACACAGCGTAATTCAGCAGCAGGGAATGCTCTTTTTACCGCATTTCTAAGGCGTTGTGTTAGTATCTCGCTGATGTTGTCCCCGAGGAACTGCATTTGTAAGAATAAGGCCTTTTTAGGAACTGTTGGTAACTTGGGCTGCTTTGATTTTAGATTCATGTTCTTATCAGTGAATTTTTCCGGGCAACCGTTTTCACTCAGCAACTGTTTAATAGTATTTAGTTTCTCATTAAGACATTCAGACGAGCAGATTACTCTTGTTCTGTTCACTTTATTAGATTGCGTTTGTATTTCAAAGGCACGAAGCTGAAAAAATGAGTATACTGACCAGTTGATGTAGGTTTTCCATATACACTTCTTATTGTGCCATCCTCTTTTCTGGTCATAAGGACGTTTAGAAATGAAATACTAGAGTCTTTTTCTTCCTTAATCGTAAAATCTTTTGCAGGATGAACCTCGTTAAATTTATCCAGGATGTTCTTTGCTTCCTTCTCATTTTTCATAATCAAAAATGTATCATCCATGTACCGACAGTAGAATTCAAGTTCATCAATTACATCTTTCAAAGGCCCATTCTCTAGTTTCGCAAGGAAAATGTCGGCTAGAATGGGTCCTAGTGGTGATCTCATTGCCACACCATCGATTTGTCTGTATAGTTCCTTAATAAATAAAAAGTGAACATTCATTGTGCATTTCAAGAGAAGCTCTTTCATAAAAGATATAGGAATGCCAACATCGATGTTTCGTCTTATGAGTTCTTCACATACAAAGTTTACTATTTGCATAAGTGCTACATTGTTGAATAAGGAAGATACGTCAAATGATATCATGAATTTATTGTCAACTATTTACCTTCACAATCAAGTATTTTCTGATAAACATATCTAATACTTGTCAATACATTGGGTCGTTTATTTTCATGTAGTTTAACATTTTGATATTCTTAATTAACGTTCTTGTATTCCTTTACGTTCCTATAGGAATATGGGGCTACAAGCTTTAGCTTTGAAGTTTCAGTCGCTATGGTGTTATTTTTTCTGAGTGGGGTTGCTAGTCTCAAGTCCAGCCTTCTTTCTTTACCAGGTCTTCTGTCTACCGAATAAGCGAGGTTAAGAAGTATGTCGTCTTGGAATTGAACTCGGAGGATGTCAGTGGCTACCCTAGTATTCTATCACCGAACCATTGACTCATTGTTAATAATACACCGAAAAAAATTCACTACCAAGCAGATCACGCATTGTGATATGGATATTTTAATTTTTCAAAGCAAATAATGATGAACTTTCACCTTGAACTATACACTTGTCAAATGATAAATTAGATCCAAAATTTGATCATGCTAATTATTTGATCGAGGTCAAGTGTTCAAGTGTTACTGGAATTTCAATTTTTTATCTCCGTTTTGCGTTAAATACAAACTGTATCACATATTGTGTCTCTCACAACATGAACAATAGGTTATCAGGCTACATAAGGGGAGATATTAGGATGAACTGCACGAGTTCGCCTTGTTGTAACCAGGAGGTCCTGAGTTCGAACCCCAGTGGGTGCATACTGATAGAGAGTCCCAAACTAGTTGGACGAAACAGCTGTCCAGTACTCCTTCGTGGTTTTCTAATGGTTCTTTAATCGATATCAGCTCATGATGAAATTCTGTAACCAATCAAATCCTTTTAAACCAACACCTAAATAGAGAATGAAAAGACTCATTTTAAATGATAAGATGGTTAGTATTTTAGTGCATAAGAAGTATTAGTGTTAGATATTGTCAGTTCAATCGATGCTTCTATATGGTTCAGTGAATTGACGCACGCGTCACTAAAACCATTTCGAACAGGCTATTGCTGACTTTGATCAGTAACTGCCTTCACTCCATACTGATAATCAGATGGCCAACCAGAAAGGGTTAGCAACAAAGAATTCTGTCAGGCAACGAACCAAACAACAACCTACTACCCCCACCCGCCGCCCCAAGAATATGCCGGAAGAAATGTAGATGGATTCGACACACACTGAGTAGACCGATGAGTGACATCACAGGCCAGACGGGGCGTCGAGTGGAACCTGAATATGAAACGGCGAGTTGGGCAACAGTCTGACGGTGATTTGGAGGAGATCGTGTGAGTAGGAGGAGGAGATGAAAGTTTATGGGAAATCGTGAAGCCAGCTGAAGATGACTATAGAAAACAAGGTGAGATGGAGATGTGCCACTGTGGCTCTATGTTCCACTTAGACCCCAAAAGAATAATAATAATATGATAATTGGTTTAAGGTGTTGAATCTGGACCTGATTTTCGGGATTACTGGTGCACATCAACAAGGCGTATTTGCAGCAATGAAGGAACTATCGTCCCATCAGCAACTGTAACCCATGTCGCTCAGTGCTGCAATCAGACATGTCACTACTAGGTTATTCGGGTTGAAGGTAGATGTCATTTAGGACTATAAAGGTTAAACTGATTAGTCACTGGGGCAAGGCGCCTAATGTCATGTGTCTATTCTGATATTTATTCAAAAAGTGTACCATGATAGTGAGTCGCTTGAACTGGTAACCACATAGAAGTTGACTAATAAAATTCAATCAGCGCAAACACTGAGGACTAAACACATGACGCTCGTTATTCCTCTTTTTCCTTCAGTGACGAATCGATATAAATGAAGAGAGCCAGTGTATTTTTTGATGAATGTTTCTGGTGGCTTGCTTGAACCCCTGGATTACCTAAGTTTCTATCCAGCGTACTGGGCGCACTTTTCTTCATTTCTTGTTCTCCTTGATTAGCATGACATGAACTCACCCAAATTTTCAATTGGCTTCTAAGCTACCAATGTGCTCTTCAAGAAGAAAATGATAGAAAAGTGTCGTAGAGGATTAAGTATTGTTTCAGATAGAATGACTCTGCATCGTATGATGTACTGTCGATGGGTATGTACTTGGAGATTCTATACGGAGAGTAAATCTTTTAGAAGAAATTACGCTGAGAGTTTCTGTACTGTGTTTAAACATAATTTCCGAAATAAAGCTGATATTACTATTATTAATATTAGTAATAGTATTAGTATTGCTTCACCACATACAGTCTTGAATTACTTCTTTCTGAATAAAAACACTAAGCTTTAACTTTATGCATAGGTATACAGAGGGAATAAAGAATGCACTGGATACAGAACTACGCCCACCGGAACAAGTTTGATTTAGCAAAGACAAATCATGTGCAACTCTACACATCGTCGTCGAACAAAGCATAGAATGGCAGTCAAACCTCTCTGTACCTCAATTTCACCGACTTCGAAAAGGCTTTCGACGGACAGAGTTGATCGAGAAGTAAATTGGAAACTACTTCAACACTACGGCATACCTCAAGTCTTCAGCAAACTTCATTTAACAGCTATATGACAATGCCACGTGTCAAGTGATTCACAACTGAAAACTCAGTGAAGCCTTTTCAGTGGATACAGGAGTAAGACAAGACTGCTTATTATCACCGATGCTATTCTTAATTGTGGTGCTCGACTGAATTATGCGTCAGACTGTGCGCTGGGAGCGATGAAACAGGAAAACGCTGGACCACTGGTAAGAAGACTCTAGAAGATCTGGATTTCATAGATGATATACGTCTAACGTCACACACACTCGAAGACTTGCAAGCGAAAACTGACAAACTGGCTGAAGGGGCTAGCAGCAAGGACAGGACGGCAAATGAACATAGAGAAGACGGAGGTGATGAAGATAACCAATCAACAGCAACATCAACTGTCACCAATCACTATCAATGGGAGAGATTTGAATGAGGTTAACTCCTACACTTATCTAGGAAGCTTCGTTTCAACTACAGGCAGTCGGAACGGACGAAGATGTCAAAGTCAGAATCGGAAAAGCAAGATATGCCTTCGTCAACCTGAAACCAATTTGGAAATCTTCTGCACTCCGCCTCAGCATAAATAACAAGATTCGGATTTGCAACACAAATGTCAAGTCAGTCAGTTCTTCCATACAAGTCAGAGACTTGGACTGCACGTTACGAAAAGGATTTCCAACAGGTTGCAGACTTTCATCAACAGCTGCCCTCTTCGCTGGCTGGCTTCATACTCATGGTCAAATGGTCGGTGAGAAAGAATTAGCAACAAGAAACTCTGGCTGGGAACAAACCGAGGAACAGCCGATCGCTCAACAAATTTGTAGGAGAAAGTGGAAATGGATTGGGCATACAGTGAGGGAGCCGCCGAATGACATCGTACTCCAGGCAATGCCTCGAGTGGAATCCAAATGGGAAGCGACGAGTGGGTCGTCAGTGCGAGGGTGACATGCAGGAAATCATATGAGGAAGAGATGAGAGAGTTTGGTCAATCGTAGACCCAACTGAAGAGGGCGGCAGAAAACAGGGCGAAGTGGAGATGTTTTGTTGAAGCCTTATGTTCTACTCGGAACTCAAGGGAATAGTAATGATAATAACAGGCATCCAGATTCGAATTCATTCATCATCTAGAATGAAATAGAGCTACAAAGCTAACGGATATGACTCTAACATATTGTTAAATACCTTCAACTATTCTCACGTCATCTTCTCTTTCTTCTAAGGTACATAAAAGTCTTTCTTTTTTTACCTTTCTTTTCCTTGTATTCTAACATTCTCAATGATTGTTTAATTGAAAAAAAGAGGAGAAGAGAAGGGAAGGGAAGAAAACACTCATTTGAAACATGTAATTACATGTGATTGTTTTTAGAAGAAAATCTTTTCCCCACTCCTCCTCAATCGAACAGTAATTCTTGTTCTTCTTCTTTTTTTCACTGTTGTTTTTGTTGTTGCTGAATACTTTTAACATTAAAAATTCGACAATTTAATAGGTGAATAATTTTCATTTTATGTACGTATATCACTCTATCTCTGCTTGAGTGTGTGTGTGTGTGTATGTGTAAATAGAGATATTTTAAGATTGATCAATCCTCCATCCATAGTTGATACTTCATAACGAAGCATTTGTGAGATATTACACATCACCCTACTCACTTATGTCCTCAAATACTCAAAGATGAGAAAGAAAAAAAATCTGTATCTTATCTCTACTGGACAAAACATATATGTGTATATAAAACCTCTTCAACTAATTTCACGTGTATATATACCTACATACTGGTCTCTTATGTAAATATGCATGTATTGAGTCAATATAAAAAAGACTGGACAAACCTTTAACTTTAACAGTAGAAATCAGGCTATAAGATATGAGAAGTATAGAGAATAAGAGAATCAGATCAAAGATACCTACAACACATCAATATATACTCACGCAAACGCACACATACACATATACACAAGAAGGGGATGGACATGATTACATCGGTTCAACAACAACAAAAAGAAGATATTTTGACATAGTTCATAGTTGTATAGAACATGCTTTCAAAAGTTACTTTGTTCCACGTGAAACATTTTCAATTTTTTTCAAATTGTACAACATAAAGAGTTGAAAAAACAAGAGGAAGGTATATCTCACACACAGAAAAATACCTCTTTATTTCTTACATTGTTCCCTTTAAGATGAAAAGAAGAAACAGGGTAGGGAGAGTTGAGCATTTTCCACGCCTTTCTCCTTATGTACATATCAAGAGAGATAATTAAAGTCATTCTGTTTTTTGTTTTTCGTAAGAAAGAAAGAAAGAAGAGGAATTAACTCAACAGGTGTAACCGATATATATATATATATACATGCTTACGTACAAAAGGGACTAAACTATATGCTTTTACATATTGAGTCCATATGGTCAACCGTATGTATATATGTGCACCAATATGAATAACTGTTCGGGTATATTAAAGAAGAGGAGTTACAAAAGTGTTGACAGTATAAAAATTTTAAGTATTATAATGATAATAATAATAATTAACTTGCGAGTTCTTTTCCTTCTTTCTCTCTTTCTGTTGACCAAAATAAACACGACTGATGCATAATGACCATTAAAGAAGCAATATTGAACATAAAACACATTCAAGAGTGAATGAGTAAAGTAAGTAAAACAAAAGAAAACCCGGTGAATTTGAAATGCTTTAGCATATGTGTATTGTATTGGTCTACTTTGACAGATGTCGATAAAAATAATTTAACAAGATGATTGGTGATGAATCGCTACTACTACCAGTAGTAGTAGATGTATCGAAAATTAAAACTTCGAAATTTGATTAACTTGAGATTAGAATTCATTTATTTTATTACTTTAATCATTTCCTTGGGTTCCAAGTGAAACATAGGGCTGCAGAAACAACATGTCTATTTCATCTTGTTCTCTACAGCCCTCTCTAGCTGGCTTCATGATCTCCCACAAGTTTTCATCTCCTCTATGTCAGCCTTGAAGTGATGCCCGACTCGGCAATTCCCATTTGGGGTCTGCCTGGCAAGTGGTGCAACTCATCGGTCTTCTCAGTGTGTCTCCAATCCATCTCAATTTCCTTCGGCCTGTTTGTTTAACGATGGGTTCTTGTTTGACACTTCGCCGAAATTCCTTGTTGCTTATCCCTTCCTGTCGCCCATCTGATATTCAGTATGAAGTGAAGGTAGCTGCTGGTAAAACTCTGTATGCTGTTGGAAATGCTTCTACTGACGTGCATGCCAAGTTTGTGAATCGTATGAAAGCACTGATTTCACATTCTCATTTATGCCAATTGTGTCTGAAACAATATTGATATCAATTAAAGAACCATTGAAAACCAGAGAGTACTGGACAGCTGTTTCACCCTAGTTTGGGATTCATCGGCAGTACGCACCCACTGGAGTTCGAACCTAGGACCTTCTGCTTACAAGGGAAGCTAGTATACCATTCAGCCACTAGGACCCGATTCAATGGCCAGTGCATGAATTCTAACTTCTACCAATTCGTGATTTAGCGCGACCGCAACCATTGTCGTTGGTGGGACATCCATCCTCACACGTGACATCAGCTGGACCTCACTGGTCACGACTTCTCACTAGAACTCCAGGAAACTCCATCCTGTAGCAAGTCACTAGCGAGCATCAGATTAATTTTCTATAGTTTGGTTTGTAAGGGTTAGTTATGTTTTACGAATTGATCACGGACTGATATCAACTAGAGAACCATTGAAAACCAGCACTGGGGTACTGGACAGCTGTTTCATCCTCACTTATGCCAACTGTGGCTGAAAAAATACTGCCAAAATTAGGGAGCGAAGTGACCTCATTCAAATTTCTTCCGTTGATTGTGAGTGGTGCTTGGTTAGGTATCTTCATCATACCTGTCTTCTCTATGTTCACTTGAAGTTCTGTCTTCACTGCCTCTCCTGCCAACTTGTTGGTTTTCGCCTGTAGATCTTCTAGTCCATGTGACCCTGGACATAAATCATCCACGAAGTCCAGATCTTCTAAACTTTTCTTATCGGTGGTCCAACGTATTCCTGTCTTCTCACTCCCCACAGTCTTGCGCATAATCCAGTCGAGCACCACAATCAGGAATATCATCGGTGATAACAGACAGGCAGCTTTGTTTTACTCCTGTATTTACTTCAAATGCTTCTCTGAGTTTTCCGTTGTGAATTACTTTACATGTAGCATTGTCATATAGCTGTTGAATGAGGCTTGTAAAGGTTTAGGTCACTCTGTAGTATTAAAGCAGTTTCCAGATTACTTCGTGAACAACAATGTTGAAGGCTTTTTCAAAGATGATGAAGTTGATGTGGAGATTTGACTACCGTCCTATACTCTGTTTGGTGATGATGCGTAGCGCTGCAATTTGATCTGCACATGATTTGCCTTTCCTGAATTCAGCCTTTTCTGGGAGCATTTTTACATCAAGAGCACCTTTAAGTTTCACCAGGATGAAGCGGCTTAATATTTTGCTTGGCGTGAACAGGAGGATGAATTTGCACCACTTTTTGCGAAGGCCTCAGTCACCCTTCTTCGGTAATTTTTTAATAATTATTTTGGACTATTATTATTATTATTATTATTATTATTATTATTATTATTATTAGGAATTTTTAATATATTTGTGCGTTGAAGTTTTTGTAGCAATTTGGTTAAGTTTTGGGGGTGGAGTTGCTAGCACCACGCCCCAACCCTCCCTCTTTATCCGGGCTTGGGAGCGGCTAGAAAACTAGTGAACTAGTAATCTAGGCGGGAAAGAATCACCAACAAGAAACTATGGGAAGTAACAAAACAAGAACCAATCGCTCAACAAATATGCAGGAGAAAGTGGAGATGGGTTGGACACTCGCTGAAGAGGCCACTGGGTGACATCGCGCGTCAGGCCATAGCTCGAGTGGAACCCGAAAGGGAATCGGCGAGTGGGACGTCCAAGAGTGACATGGAGGAGATCGTGTGAAGAGGAACTGAAACAGTATGGATTAACATGGATGCAAGTGAAAAGTACAGCACAAGACAGAAGCAAGTGGAGGCGTGCAGTTGAAGCCCTATGTGCCACTAGGAACCCAAGGGAACAATAATAATACAATTATTATTAAGAGCTATTTTCAGTGTATGTTGACGAAGCTGGAGAGAAACGGTAGACTGCCAGAGGACTCAACCTGACAGCTCCAACCAAACTATATATAAGGGATTCAATCAGTTAATCAATCAGTAACAGGGGCCGGAAGACAGTAATAGGACTGAATAGGTTTCTTATTATCAGGATGAATTATGAAACTGGCACTTCTAACACTAAATTGTTCATTTGTTACTGACTACAGGTTAAATTCCCTCGAGTTCTAGTGTGAATTTGTGACCGATGTGGTATACCAGCTCAGGTGTGAGGCCAGATTGCTTGCCGATGGCATAGTCTGACACTGGAGCTATATACTGCAAATTGGCAGAATTTAAAATTCATAAACCAGTGGATTTTTCCCCAATGATCAACGAACTCACCTTGTAACCTGAAGATGTTGGGTTCAATCACAACAAGGCTCAGGTGTGTGGGAGACTGGTATCATTTAGATAATTATTAGAAACTTGCACTCAATGGACTTCTGTCTTACTCCGGTAACGGATTCCTCGACATTTCAATCTATACATATTTTTTGAGTTCAAGACATTTAAATTTCAGCATTACTACTGCCCTTTTAATTATTGAATTCAAATCTAGTGGTATTCTTCCTTTAACTTTTTTTATTTAGCTGTAAAGTGAAGCACTGTTTAGTGTGGCGCCATCCCTTACTTCTATTTCGACTGATAATACGGATCAGAATCTGTCTTTATGTCTCAGAAAATGCCTATCTCATATATATATGCTTGAATCTTCATACACGAGTTTTCGTCAAGCATGCTCTTAGGGTTTTTAATTCCAGGATTTACAACAGCCCAAGTTATGATTAGTATGAAGACTTCAGGAAAACACAAGGTAGGTTTAAGATATTCTCATTGAGACTGTAACCAATCAAACTAAAAGCCTGCAAGAAGTTAGTGAATGTGGTAGACAGCTACAGAATCCATAAGCTTCTCTTTACTTTGACTCAACCCCCTCTCCATAAAACAATTGGTACTATCGAGGTTGGGCAGATCCAGTCTTATCCTGGAAACACTCTCAAATGGCCACATGTTAATAGCATACTCTACGTAAGTCCTACTCAATGTCTGTACGTGATTGGAGATGTCTTTACAAAGTCTAAAATGCGAATCTTCACAGCTATTTTACATCAGCAGAATGAACAAAGTGGAAGGCTCATTTGGGGCAGTTGTAAGACTCCAGTTCCAAACAAATGATGTGCAAGGGATCTAGGATCTGGAAGGAAAGAATGGTAATATGAACCTATTTTGCCCACCAGCCACCCTATGAAAGCATTTTCTAGAGTTAATCTTTCGCCTCGTATATCAGAATTGTTGTCAGATGGAATGTGGAAAACTCGGCTCAGATGTACACCATCATAACTTCTAGCACCTGTTACTTCATGAACCGTATATGTAAACGCTCAATTTTTTGTCATTATATGGTTTTGTTATTCTTATACGTGAGCTGTCCTGTTTTTTTTACCATCTTTGAAATTGTCATTATCTTTGTTTTCTTAGTCTGTCTGAACTATATTAAGTCACTAGATAGTTATTAATAGAAAGTGTGACTCTAGTACAATATCTAATATGACTGTTCTGAGCCAAATGCTTCGTTCAAGCTTGGCATATATAACTTTTGAACACTTATGAAAACCGAACAACTGCAACCTTAGGCTGGGACAGTAGAAAGTCTTGCTTTCGATGTTTGCTCAGTCTAAGACACTTGCATAAAAGATCCCAATTAACTTCTCTGAATGACCTATTCATCTGTCAGTACAAAAGGTACGCTTCATAATTGCTTATCTAGGAATTCTGTGAAGATGGTTTCGGCTCTTTCAAACCGCTGGTAGCAAGCACCATAGGTGTCAATGAAACTGTCTTTGAAGTAGATGGCGTGAGGATTAAAAGCTTACAATGAAATCTGAAAAATCGGGTAGACCACTTCAGAAAACACTTAAGCTGGCTTAAAGCAGTAGCCTTCAATGTACTTCGTGGTCAGTCACTTCTAGTCAGTCTAACGAAGGAGAGGTCCAAAAGGATCTCGAAGTACGGAAGCACCACATGGTACTCAACCTAGAAAACTAACTCCCTGGCTTTTTGTAGAAACTGTAGTGAGTCTCTTGTCAGGCAACTGACTAAATTGTCTGGGAGGGTAAAAGGGATCGGGAACGTTCCAACACTGTGGAATGATTTCAGTATTATGTCTATCACTAGAAAATTCCCCATATAATGCATCGTGGTACTCGTCCTTTACCAGATTTCGCTAAAGTACTATCCATCATCATTCTCTACAGATCCTGGTAAATGCCAGAGAGCACTCTGAGTTTCATTTGATTGATAGGTGCACTGATTGTGTTCACCTTCCATCAACAGCTAGAAGAGCATGGTCACGCGTAGCGCTGGCTACCAGTCGTTGTATTTCTTGATATAGGATCTGCCTTTGATCCATTAAATAGGGTTTCCCTATTCAGACGACTACCTCTGAAAAGTTTATTAACATTTTGAAATCCCTGGTTACAAGGCGAGCTCGTAGACCATTAAGCCACTGGGACCCGATCCAACGGCCAGTCCATGAATTCTAACTTCTGCCAATTCATGACATAGCGTAACCACTAGACAATGTCTTCGGCAAGTAGGGTACAGTAGGTAGGGCGTGAGGACAAATACTCGGGTCCCAGTGGCTTAATTGTCTATGATCTCGCCTTGTAGCTAGAAGGTCGTGGGTTCGAACCCCAGTGGTAGGGGAAGGGTCCCGAATTAGGACGAAATAGCTGTTCAGTACTCCCAGGATTTCCAATAGTTCTCTAACCGATGTCAGCTCATGATGAAATCCTGTAACCAGAGATTGATAACTTCACAATAACGTAAGGCAAACACAATTGTGTCATACTTGAGGAAAGTTGTTTTTGAGCTTAAACCACAATATATGCCATCATTTCTGGACATCTAGTGGCACTATAAACTGTTCACTAGAATTAATGCTAAATATTTTTATTTATCGGAAAGGAATATTCGAAATATTTCAAATTGTATATCAAGGTAATCTCAAAACCTTCAAAATAACACACATATTCTCAAAATTCATGTGAATTTATGTTGATTACACGAATTGACAGAAGTTGGAAACAGGAGTCATTGAATCCCGACCCACTGTCAGATTGATAAATTACTCCCCTTGGTCTTTACCTGAGTTCATCATATGGTAGAAGACGACAGAATGTAAGTAGTCCTTGAGTGTGAATAAATGGATATGGAAATGCTTCTTAGTTTGACAACGTTCAGCAGGTGATACAAATTCCTGAAGAAAATACTCATTACTGATTAACATTCTAATTTAATGTCGACAAATAGTCAGATAATCAGCTAATTTGAATCTTAAAACTGCATACTGATTATTGAAAATTTTTACCGGTGAAACAAGAGGAAATTTCTGATAGATTACCGAGGTATAGTGAAATGTCACCACTTGAAATTCTTTATCAGTACATAATAAAACAAATTATATATTTGTTGATGTGATGAAATTTTAAAAACAACATTCAACTACTTACAAGTAGATCAAAATTTTAACATAAATTTAGCCACAAGCCGACGTCTGTTAGTGAACCATTGAAAACTACAAAGCACTGGATACCTATTTCGTTTTAGTTTGGGACTCCTCAGACATGCTCACCCATAACTTAACCAGTGGTCGAATCTAGGTCCTGCAGGTTACGAGGCCAGGTTGCTGACCATTGGCTAGTGAGACGGCACTTAATGAACCGTGAATTCTGATTTCTGTCAGCCCGCGAAATACCACCACCTCTAACCAGTGCTGTCGATGGGCAATCACTTCACCCTGATATGGTGGACTCTATTTACCACAACTTCTCGTTGAAATTTAATGGCAACAAAATAATAGCTGGTGTTTGTAGTTGAATAACAATATGTATGCAACCATATAATTCAGTTTCTGACCCATAAACAACATTAATTCTTGTTTCCAGCTATAATTAGCCCTTTAGCATTAGGAATGAAAAATTCACCAAATTCTTTTTTGATACTGTCACCGCTTTTATTATTGATCAGTTCCACCCAAGTAAAAGTATTTAAAACTAAGAATGAATTGTCAAACAGATGGTAGCGTAAAAGAATGCAAGCATTATAACAAAAGTACCCTGTAAAATTCTACCAGTTAGCTCAGGGATCATATTCAACACGTAGACAATAGATTTTGATTAGTACTCAAGGATAGACAGCTGCAGTATTTACCATTCAGTGACTTAGTGGTGTGATTTATTCACTTTTAAGAACAGTCAGTTGTGACTTGAGTAAATTAGAGTTAAGATTGATGCATATTCCAGGTCAGAGGAAACATGCATTGCTCCGACAGTTTGAGCAAATAATAATAATCACTTTATTCCACAACAATAACAATTTACAGCATGGAATTTTCAGCGTTTCATTTTACATATTGCATTGGTTTAGCTCTTTTTATAATTATATAAATGTATGAAATGTTAAAAATATTGATAATTAATAGGAAAAAATAAAAACCCCAACAAAATCACACCATTTCTAGGTCATAGTGAATAATAAATAAATAATATAACAAATCACACATGCAATAATATGCATCATTACATTTTATAGTTTAGTTAATGATTTAAAAGTTGTAAAAGTTCTTTTCTGATATTCGTCTCTTCACACAATACTCGTGCCAAATATGGTACGGTCGAATTTTTATATTTTGTAGTACGAGCATAAATGTTTATGAAATTTCTTCTGGTCTTACCCGAAGAGATACAAGGAAACAATTGTGAATAAAGAGGATGTTCACTATCAGACAAAATAACTTTAGCTAAGTGTTTACAAGAATTCATGTGCCTATTGACAACAGTGTCGGTTAGTTGAGTCAAAGGGATAGCACTGACCCTACTTACAGCCTTCAATGTTCTTCGTAGTATTATATGGTCTTTCTTGAGTAGCCCAGGGAAGAATAATGGAGAACAATAAAGAATGATGGGCAAAACACATGAATTAATAAATTGTATGAGAAGAGATTGGGTTATACCTGAGTGCCTCAACTTCTTTATGTAATAAGTCAGACAGAAAATCTTTTTAGAAACTATAAGAATATGAGACGACCAGCAAAGGTTTGAAGAGAAACTAATGCCAAGATAAGAAACACTTGACTTACTCTCTATCATGTTACCATCAATATTACAACAATCATGAGATTGGATCAATCCATGCATGTCTTTTTCACTTCTCAAGCTGAAATCAACAGTATTACATTTAGTTGGATTTAGTTTAAGACCATTTGAGCCAGACCAATCCTTAACTTCAGCTAAGAAGCCATTCATATGGGAACAATCCGATGTGGAAACTACAGGGACAGAAACGGTCAGATCATCAGCATACTTAATGAAGTTAACTTTGGGTGAGTTCGGAAGGTCATGCAAAAAGAAAGAGAAAAGAAATGGAGAAAGTACTGCACCTTGAGGCACACCACTTTCAGTTAGCTGAGAAGTGGAGCGCTTTCCAGCCAAAACAGTATGCTGTTTCCTATCCTTAAAATAAGAAGACAGCCATCTAGTTGCCCAGGTCTCTGTCTGTGCTGAAATCATCTTTCCTAATAAAAGTGTCCTAGGAACAGAGTCGAAAGCTGCAGTATAGTCTAAAAAAGCTGTTCGAACGAACTTAGCACCCTTATCAAGGCAGGAAACAATATTGTGGTGTAGTACAACGGCTGCATCTAATGTACTTCTTCCACACTTATAAGCAAACTGCTTAGGGTCACTAAAAGCTTTTAAAGAAGGTTTAAGAATGTTCAAAAGAAGTTTCTCCATAGTTTTCAAAAAAGGAGATGTTATAGCGACCGGTCTAAACTTTATACCTGCTCCAGAAGATGATTTCTGTACAGGTACAACCTTGATTTCTTTCCAGTCAGCAGGTACCGTTTCCTTGTTGAATGATGCATTAAAGATTTGAGTAAGAGGATGACACAAGATGTCTGCACACTTTTGAAGAAGAATGCCTGGTACACCATCTGGACCAAGGCTGTGTGTTGGATTTAAAGATTTCAAACATAATAGTACATCCTCTTCTTTAAAACCCGGAAAATGACCATTATCTTGACTAGGTACATCAGGTACAGGCATATTAATTTGTTTCATGATAAATGATTTGTTTAAAGCATTAACATCAGAATAAGCATCAACAGACATTTGTTTTTTACTTGTAAGTTTATTGAAAAGTTTCCAAATGTTTGAAGGATTTTTACATGATAAAAATTTTTCATTATATAGTCTGTTCAACCTTTCTATTTCAATTTTTATAAGGGTGTTTATTTTACGGACACCAGTATTATCACAATTCTTATACAACTTCTCTTTTTGTCTTCTAAGTTTTTTCAGCTGCAAAGAAGAGATTCTGTCAAATCTCGAAAACAGTGTTTCATATGGACAGCAAATATCCAAACAAAACTTCAGATAATCGGTTATATTAGAGACAGTAGCATCCAACTTATCGTCAGTAAATAGTTCCCAGTTGGTATCATACAACATGCTTCTTAGTGCTAGAATGTTGTCATGGGAATATGAACGTTCATGTATCTTCTTTGTTAAATGACTAAACAATTTTTGTTGTAACTTGCCGTACACTTTCGGTAAAATACGAATAATGCAGTGGTCAGAGTTTAACAAAGGAGCTCTCCTTCGGGTTTCATATACATCACGGTCGTTTATGAAAACCAGGTCTAGTGATTTGTCCAGACGTGTATTAAACTTGACTAGATTCTCATGACCAAGTGAAGTAAGAAAGCTGTGATCACATGAATTAAAATCACCACAGACTATAGACAACGAGTTTCCGAATGCAGGAGCAGCGAATTCAGTAAATTCATCTGCAAACGTAACTATATTTGAAAGGCTACAATTGGGTGTTATGTAAATATTTGTTATGTATATATAAGAATATTTACTTAAGTGTTTTGGGCGACACCTGACGGTTATGCAGTCTATATTGTCATTAGAATAATTGAAGCAAACGTGATTTGATGTAGACCAACTTGTGTTTATAAAAGTGGCTACCCCTCCTCCACATTTTTTCTTAGAACTTTTTCTATCTTGGCGAAAAACTTTATATCCATTTATTGAAACTAGATTATCATCATAATGCTGGTGCAGCCAAGTCTCTTGTATTGCTAAAACGCCAGCATTTCGATAAACATTAGAATACATTAGGGATTGAAGATAATCCATTTTGTTGGACAGGGATCTACAATTAGTGCTAACGAGTTCAGGAACAGTCATTTGATTAATTTGTGTACGTTTCAGTGCACGCTGCCATCCACAGTGATGCTTTTTTCTCAATTTTTGTGGATGACACAACGCAGTAGGTTGTAATGATTTTAAAAATGCGCGATTATAAATAATACGATTAGGACACATTATTGATAAATTAAAACAAAATTAAAAGAGCAAACCAAAGCAATTTTGCAAAATGTTGTAAGGTGGAATTTTTGGTAGCCCTATGTTCAAGCAGGCCGCCAAATGGATCCATGCAGTCCCTGACTGTTGGTCTGAGCAAGGTAAGGGTGTGTAGATTGCTTGGCTGGAGTCCTCGAGACTCTAAGAACCGATGTCTACAGATTATTGGTAACACAGTTCAAAATCGTCCTCAATATTTCGATTTTTCAACTCTTTGTGATCTCACACATTTAACATATTCATATTCTTCTTGTAATTACTCTTTCTACTGTAGGTTTTTGTTCATCATAGTTAGTCTGGACTTCTTTTTTCTCTCTACTTTTATATATGCTTCATGAAGTGAATCAACTTGAACTGCTGTACTTTTGTTCAAACTTCAATGTTGAAAATTAGTTTAAGTTCAATTCTTTTAGGAATCCTACCAAATGACTCATAACATTAAATGAACCTTAAAAGTTTCACTTATCAACGACTGCCATCGCTGGCTCCATACTAAGGATCAGATAACCAGACACAAAGAATTAACAACAATGAACTGTGTCAGGGAATGAACCAACCAAAAAACCTATCACCAAACAAGGATACAGAAGGATGAAAATGGAGATGGATTGGGCCCATGCTAAGGAGACCGCTAAGTGAAATCACGCGCCAGGCATGTCCCTTAGTCGAACCAGAATGGGAGGAGACTGTGTCAGACGGAGGAGATGAAAATTGACGGGCAGTTGTGGAACCAACTGAAAAAACACCCTTTAGGAGAACTGGATGAAATGAAGACGTACAACTGAAGCCCAAGAGAATAATAATAATAATCCTAAAGAGATCAAATCAGAAGAAAATCCACTTCATTGTCACAGTGTTTTATTTTATTTTATATTTATGTAAAGAAATGAAGAGACATTCAGTCAAATAATCTTCTATTCAACAATAATGTATAAAGACTTTTACAAGGAGGATGTCTTTCAACTGACTACTTGTGAGTAGTACTTTTTTTCAACACAAAAATTATTATTTACCAAACAGTATAATATTGCAGCTCATTTGTCGAAGTAAACTATTTTGTTCTTTTTGCTGTTGTTGTTGTTGATTTTGTTTTGTTTAGGTGAAGGAATGTTCCAATTTCCTCCTCTTATTTATTTATTTAATTATTTATCTATCAAATCGATGATGAAATCTCTGGTACATAAATGTATATTAATTCAAATAAATTACAACTGAACTAGAGAAATATTTCGTAAAATAATAATAATAATAGTGAAACACGAAAGTGACAATTTGTATTTGTATAGACATCTGAGATAGCCATTTTCTGATCTGAGCGTAGGCTGAATTCCATCTGTGTACGTGTTATCTGTACTACTCAAATATATATTAAATAAGAAATTAAATTTTCGAAAAATAGGAACTTAATTAGTGATACAATGAGTAAGGGGACAGTTCAACTACCTAGGAAACAAAAATCAAAAAATCAAATAAAATAAAGTAAAGAAGAAAACATTTGATTGAAGAGTGACCATCAGTTGTAAGTAAATTAGACAGAATGTACTCACTCAATTAATGAATGAGGCGATTTTCGTACAAAGAGTTTACTCCCCCTCTCTCCCCTGATAGTCTACTTTCTTTGATACTGATCAACTGAGTTACGCGTAAAGAATTTTAAATTGAGTTTTTTACAAGGATGCATGTTTATCACACTTATGCTTGGAATTGGAGCCTTTTGGGTATATTGTGCAGAAGTGTTAAACGAGTCATCATGAAATATCCCTTTGTTGTTGGCAGTCGTAAGAGGTTTGTCGGATAGGTGTGAAGATTTCGATTCGTTTGTACTTCCATCATCAATTCCAGAATCACTAGAATTTTGTTTTTGAGCTGATTTCGACAAGATGTCATCACCATCATCTTCATCATCATCATCAACACAATCATCACTAGGATTTGTATGGTTATAGCAACTGAAGTCATTACTAAAGTTGTTATTACTATATCATATTTTGATCTTTACAAAGCTTATTCGAATTCAGCGGTTTATTATCATGGCTATTTAAACATGTTGATTGTTTAATTGATATCTTTTTTTGTAAGCTGGATGAGATTTTCATATTTTTTAATTTACGAAATATAATAGTCTTTCTACGTGAATGTCTATGCATATCATTGTGGTATAATGATGAGCAGTCATAATCTATACTAACATTTTTACCATTAAAGTGTATAATACTCATTTTCACTTTATGATTAACACGACTGACAAATCCAGGTATTTTATGAATCTTATTCATTGTCTTATGATCAGCAGCTGTTACTTGATGCTTTCTAGATCGGCTGGGTGAATTCGACTTGACTGTAACAATTGCTGGAAGTTTATTGCTTGCGTTGACTTTACCTATCGATTGTTTTCGACTATCTCCATTATACCGAAGATGAGAAGATTTCATAATAATATCATCTGAAGATTTATTGAGTTTATTGTCAAATGAAGTAGAATTTGGCGGAGTGATATTGTTCAACGTTTTAATACTTGAATTATCTGTCTTGATTTCATTTGTTGATGAAAGTCGTTGTGTTTTAATGGATGGCTTAGCTTTACTCTGTTTTATACAAGTTAGTGAATTTTGTGTTTTATGTATTTTATGTGGTAATAATACTAATAATGGCGTTTCATTATTTGTTTGCATATTCGTTGAGGATAAAGGTGTATGACTGGTTTTCTCCAGTCCTATAGGTTCACATTTATGCCTTAAGCTTATTTGTGATTGACTGGAGACATGAGAAATTTTAACACCAGCTGTCAAATATTCATCCGACCTTGTCAATGAATTCAGTACACCTATTGCGTCTTGTGATGATGGTTTCTGTGGACATTTTGATTCAGTGCATATTAGAAGACTTTTGTTTATTGCGTCATTCTTGTGTTCAATAGTTTCAGTTAAATATTCAATGTTTGAGGTGGATTTTATCATATTATTGTCTTTTAATCCATTTTTAGAAAACTTTGACTGTGAAATACCACCAGTTATTTGTAAGGATTTCAGCGAAGCTTTTACATTTAGATTTGTTGGAGTTGATTTGTGAATGGCATGCTGTTTATGCGTTGCAGTAGGCCATAAAATGTTCGTCTCTTTTTGGATAGTTATTGTGTCTGTAAAATCAGATTGTAGATTTGATGATTTCATTTCTTTTCTGCTATGTGACTTGATATGACCACTAAAATATTTTCAAATATGAGAAGAAAAGTAATGATAGGGAAACACATTTGTCAGATGAACAAATGCATCTACTTACATTTTGTTAGTAGTATAAATTTATAAACAAAAGTGACCAAATAACTGGGACTGTGAATGGTTACTAGGGTGTAACCAGTGCCAGTGTGTCTAGTCCTACATCAGGTAAATCGTAAGGTCTAGCAGCTTAGTGCTAGCATCCCTGACTGCAGTACTGGCTGACGCGGGTTCGAATCTCAGAGGGGACATAGGTCCCGTCAAGGTCGCGGATACGCCATTCTGACAAGTGATAGCAAGCATGAAACCCAGGTCCAGGGCTTCCTGATGATTGTTTTCAACTTTATATCATCAAAATTGGAACATAGAGGTCAGTGTTCAGCTGAAGTGAGCTGTCTTACAACTCAATGAATTCACTGTTTTGATGAACACACTTATAAAAATCGTAAGTTAAAAATAGTGAATATTTCCAAGCTAAAAGTTTTGCACAAAATATTGTTAGTGAGAACAATTCTTTAGTTGTGATACTATCAGTGAAGGGTTTGAAATTCGATCGTTTTAAAGCGCTAACAAGTAAACCAATACGAAATGATGTTCAAAGTCAGCTGGTCATGCATAAACGGTTTCTAGTGAGCTGTATGCAAACATGAATTAGGTGTTACGTTATCTGGCGGATAGTGGCTAGTAGTGAAATCCAGGATGCACATCCATTCCTGTTTGGAACTCACCGACTGGATGTATCTGCATACCCAGTGAGTAATGGTGTTTCCACTAAGACTCGACTATTTTTGATCATTTTGCTTGGTAAAACTGATCCTTCACTTCAACTCAAACGTAGTTGATGGGTGCATAATCAGAGATTACAAAAAAGCTCTGATAAATATCATAATTTCGCCTGATTCTTATCGATTTATTCAGTTGGAGAACATACAGACGACTTTCTGCTAGTACTTTACCGAGCGATGGGCTTTTTGTCTTTAACCTCAACATTAATCCTATACTAGCAAGTCTACGACAACTAACCAAAGAATCTCCTGACATTCATAGAGTGAATTTTGTAGATTCACTGTGGTGGCTAGGTGGGCTTAAGTGCATCATTGCTCTTGGATTTTGTACACGTGTCTTTGAGATGCAACAAGTATCCAAAGCCTAATATTCTAGAGTTTTGTCTGTCGGACCATGTTCTCAAATTTGATAACAGCTTTATAGTTGAAAGCACCAGCATGAAGCAGTCAGTGTGGATTTAGGAGACTAGAAAAGATGTTTCACTGGACTACATTGTTAACAACAGTTACAGGGCTCAGGGAAGATGAAACAGAGTAGTAGTGGGATTAAAGTCTAAAAAAAATTTAAAAACAAAATGATAAGCAGAACAACGTTGTATGTTTATTGAAGCGTGCGGACGATTGTTAATTCCTGTGTATCAACATGGTGTAAGTCTATTTCTTCTTCGAATTCTTGAAAAACAAATAGAAGTACTTCTGCCTAAATACACTGCTCAGAGGACAACTGCCAGTTAGACGAAATGTTTCTTCTGGTGAAAAAGTTCACAGCATCTTGCCAGTATGGAAAATCTTACCACTGGGTACGAGCCTCTGTAGAGTAAGTTGACAGGAACAAATTTGGAGCCAATATTTTCTTGCCCTTTATTACAATTTCGGCAAGACGACATGGCTAGTTTATTGGGTGTCCAACAGAAACAAAATTTGCTGCTTAACTCCTTTCTATCAGCAGTAAGACTACCCTGGGATCCCCCCTGTAGAGGGCAATGATGAAAACCACTTTCAATCTAACTACTATCCATCTAAAAATTCATTCGTTAATATATGCATGTCCCACCACCACACTGAGGTAAATGGAAACATAAGTACACCGTTAACTCATGCCTTATAGATAGCCACCAAATGGACACATTCAAATCAGTATTTCTCACAATATGCCATTATATGTATGCTCATGAATTACACAACCTCATTCACTGCAATTAGACAGCCCAGTTTGTAAAGCTGTCTTTCTTATGTGGACCTTCATAACTGTATACTAGCTGATCTCAATCCCACAGCTGATTAGGAAGGAACTACGACTAACAATAATGAACTTCAAACACCACGCGTTTTAGTAATAATATCATATTATGGTAATGTCAAAGAGGTTGAACTTCAGTCACAGATAGCCTTTAAAGTCAAAAAATACAGAACAGTATACATGGATTGGTTACCAGAGAGCCACCAGTGTCATGCGTATACTCCTTAGTGTTAGTGCAGACTAGATGTGTTCACCAAGCTAAGTGGCTCACCATTGCAGTTCACTCTGAATTGATATTAGATGGTCTCTGACTCCAGCATTGGGTAATATGGGTTCCAATCCCGAGGGAGGGGGGATTGGTTTCATCAAGGCTGCAGATACGGCTTGCTAATGAGTACCAATAAGCATGAAACTTAGTTCCAGGGTTTCCTCCCGATTGCCTCCAACCATCTAATATATATATATATATATATATATATATATAGGGCCAGGCTGGGAAAGAGCTAGCGGTGGTCAAACCAGAACATGGCACCAGTCAATGAAATCCACAACAGTTAGTCTAAGCCACGTAGGGAGGTGTAGACTTCCTAACTGGTTGGGGTCCTCGGGACGGTAAAAACCAATGGTTGGAAACAATTGGTGACATGGCTCAAAGTGATCGTTCTCAATGGCTGCTAGCGCAGATGCATCCACTCCTTGTGACTTATGATTTCCAATTAAACTGTTTTGTTCTTCGTTATTACTATTCCTTTGTCTTACACCTCTGTTTACTGTCTATATTATGCATTTCTCCTACTTTCTTCTCTTGCTTTGTGTGCTACATGGAGGGAGTGTGGCGACTTGATCTACCGCACATCAGTGCAAAGTTCTATGTTGAAAACCGACCGACCAACCATCTAACATCAAAAGAGAAGTGTCGGAGAGATTTCATCATGATTCAAAATCACTTGGAGAGTCATTAAAAGCCATTGAGCAGAGGAAAACTATTTCATCTTACCTTCAAGACATCTTGACGATAATCGCTTATGATCACATATGGAATCGGATAGAAGGCAGTTAGATGGTAGAGAGAATGGATGGATGGATGAAAACAGGCTTACTGAGAACCCTAATACACTTGCATTTGATCCCACTAGCAGTTCTGTCTTAGGAGTGATAAAGTATCTCAAACTAGAATGAAGTAATAGTTCAATACTCCTTGATTTTTACTGCTTCTCTGGGTGTTTTTAACTCATGACATAATTCACTTTCAAATCAGTAGTCGTTTAGCAAAGTGCATGACACTATGTACACTACTGATTGACTCAGATGAGTAGTTGTATATTACTCACAGTAACCACCAGTAATGCCTGCTAGTTAACTTGAAGTGATCTAAACAAGGGACGCCTATTTCACCTATTTCCTAAAATATCTTATACCTGAAATATGAAATACAGACTTAAGCACAGTTCAGTGTAAACATTAGTTAGAAGTTAAATAACTAACACAATAACAGGAGAAGAAACTCCATTATCATTGACAGATGTTGCAGTGATATTGATCTCTGGAATTGATACTGTCTGTTGATCGAGACTGGGTGTTGTTTTATTCAAACAAAAACAACGAGATGCAGTTGTACTATCCAGCTGTTGTTGTTGTTGTGGTTTAACAATCCGTGAACCAGTCACATACAACTCCATACCTGTGTACAGGCTAGATGAAGCATGAAAATGTTGTCTATACAGTAGTTCAAAACGTCCTACATCAGAGTTTCGACTGTATTTTCTATCTAAAACAACTAGTAAAAAGAAAAAGAAAACCAAAAATACTGTGTGGAATCAAGCTATAATAAAAAATTTTTACAAAATTCTAAAAAATTAAAGTATGTTACTTTGTGATTAGCAATTTCAAAGTAGTTTCATCTTATGATATTCAAGATTTGAAAGGGTAAATTCAATGCCTGTTGTTTCACTTCAAAATTAGGAATCTTCCATCAAACAAATTTAATATACAAGTATTGGTTTTGTAGGGATTTAGTTTGATTGGATGAACCCAGGATCTCCTGGTTACAAAGTGAGCTCGTAGACCATTGAGCCACTGGGATCCGATCCCGGTGGGTGCGTACTGGTGAAGAGTCCCAAACCAGAGCGAAACAGCTGTCCAGTACTCCCAGGTTTTCCAGTGGTTCTCTAACTGGTGTCAGCTCATGATGAAATCCTCCATCCAAATTTAATATAACAGCACGGTGGATGAATTTACAGAAAAAGAGAAACTGCTTAGTTTCATGTTCCAGCAGACTTACAGTGAAGTAGAGTCATTTCTTATAGAATAACTTTTAATAATAGAGTATATCATCAAAAATGATAATCAGTGAAATCTTATTGGACGAGAAGTTAAAGAATGGTGACCTAGACGAAACAACAAACCAGTGACCTTGAGGCTGCCCATCATAGTAAACCGGGCTAATTTAAACAAAAAATGGTACGTTCAAGAAATAAATGCTTAAAGAAGCGTTAGAGTATTACATAGGTTCACTACTTGAAAATTTTGTAAGAAAACCTCCTAGTTCCTAATAGAAGCTCTGTTTATCATCCAAATGATAATCTTTTAAAGGCTGAATATACGATTTTTTTTAAATAATTCCTTTCCATCCTGAGTGAGACATTTAATAACCAATTTATTCTAGTTTAAACTGGAATGAAAGCGTCATCCGTATATCGCCTGTAGATGTTGAACTGATTTACAGCTGATTTCAGAGTACTCGAATCCAGGTATGCTATGAAGTAGTCAGTAGACAATGGGTCAAGCGGCGATCACATGGCTACTTCAACCTTCTGTCGATATATTTCATCAATAAACAGGAACTGGACACTTAGTGTACATCCTAGTATTGCATTATTATTTTTCCCTTAGGTTCCGAATGGAACTTAAGGCTTCAACAGCCCATCTCCATTTCGTCATGTTCTTTGCAGTCGTTTTTAGCTGGCTCCACGATTTCCTATAAGCACTTATCTCCTCCTCATACGAATCCCTATATGTCAATCTCAGACCCACGCCCAACTAGTCGTTTCCCATTTCGGTTCCACACCATGAAATGGTATAAGATGTCACTCAGTAGTTTCCTCAGTGTTTGTTCAATCCGTCTCCAATTCCTTATGCATATTTGTTTGGCGATAGTTTGCTGGTTGTTTCGTTACTTGACATAGTTCCTTGTTACTAATCTTTCCGCTGGCTGGCTGTCTCATCTTCAATATGGAGCCAGTGAAGGCACCTGATGGTGAAAGTTTGAAGCCTTTTCGGTGACATGCCAAGTTTCTGAATCATAAAGAAGTACTGACTTGCCATTAGTTTTGAAAGTCTCAATCCCGTTCTAGTGCTGTAGATTACCACAAAGATTTCAGATTAATGAAGGTTTGTCTTGCCTTTTCGTTGCTGTCTCTGATATCTTCATCCACGCCACTTGTAGTTGAAAGGATACTACTCAAATAAGGGAAAGGAATGACCTTATTCAAATTTCCCCTGCTGATAATGATTGGTGCCTGCTGGTAGTTGGGCACCTTCATCGCCTCTGTCTGCTCTGCTTCTTCTGCTAACTTACTGGTTTTTGCTTGTAGATGTTTGAGTTTGTGTGACATTAGAGATAAATTGTCCACGAAATATGATTCTTCTAGTGTTTTCTTGTCGGCACAAAGTATTCTTGTCTTCTCACATTCTAGTACTAATCCCTGAATACACCTACCTATCAGGTGTGCCAACACTTAAATTATTTGAATTTATAAGTTTATGTATTAAAAAGTTCATCCTATCACTAGAAACAACACTATACTAGTGATAAGGTAAAGGTCATCGAGAAATAATATTCAGTAATGCAAGAAAATACTTCCTCAATTATAGAAGAAGTTCAATGAATTTAGAAGTAATAATTGCTTGATAACCAGAAATGTCATTTGGATTGGATACTAATAGCTAGTACGATATGTCTATTCCTTTCTTCGGTGCAGATTGAATTCTATCAGTCAGTCAGGTTTGCAATGTGGGCACCATTCGAGGTAGCTCGCCCTCACGGTGCACAGTGATTTGATGATATTCAGTCTGCACCGAAGAAAGGACTAGGCACATCGCACTAGTTACTAGTGTCCAATCGAAGTATCCACTACAGTCCTAAAGGAGGTCAATCGCGAGCCCGAATAGCTCATTTATGGCAACGTCCCTGACTGCAGCACTGGGTGAGGCGGGTCCGAATCTCAGAAGGGACATGAGTTCCTTCAAGGTTGCAGATACGCCTTGCTGACTGGTTAGTGCCAACTAGCACGAAACCTAGGTTCAAGGCTTCCTGCCGAATGTCTCCCAACTGTCTAATATAACCAAAAATGTCACTTAAACAGACTGCATTCAGGCTTCTTAATATACCACTTTGATTCAATTCTGTGTCGTAAGATTGTTCACATAGAGCTGGTCAGCATTTTAATGATTTATCTCAGCTGAATCCCTCGCGACAAATTAATGATCAACTCAGACTTAGATGAGGGAAACACAGGTTTTTAAATCACGATAGTCGGTCAGGTGAGCACCACTAAGTGGTATAAGTCATTGCTAATTACTCATATCAATAAGTAGTACATAGTAAGCATATCGATTTACTCAACGAATCTCATCAGTAAATCTGGAAAAAGTTTGGTCTGAAAACTTCTGAAGTTTATATTACATGTGTATCACTATTTAAAATGTATAATTTACTAGTTTTTAAGTATGAAAGCTAAACAAAAAATGCCTTAAAATACACTGAAATAGAAATCCAGTGGTCCCCTCATCCAAATTCTTTACAACTAATCATTTCTTCTAATTATCAATCATTAATGTTATTTGGTGAGTCGGTGGCACAGCGGTAGAATCCTTGGCAACCACGCAGGTGGTTCGGGGTTCGATCCCCGGCCATTGACGCACTCCGTTACCTAGCTAAGCCGGTGGTAATAAGACTGGTAAAGAGGGAAGGTTAGGCATGAGCCTAGCAACCCCATCCCGTAAAAATAGACACCACTACTACCGAAACTTCAAAGCTCTTGCTTGAAGCCCTATTATCCACTGGGAACATAAAGGAATAAAAAAATGTTATTTGCTGGTATTGGAATCTAGGATGCTTGTTTTGTCCTATTTGGGACTCACTGGCTGGAAGTGTTTGCATCCCAGTGAGTAGTAGTGTTCTCACTGTGAATAGAACCCAGAAATTACTGTGACAAAATTCAAGGCAATATCTATCAGCCTGACCGGCCGTGGCAATCAACTTTTGTATAACAAATGTCAAGTTTCAATGTTCTGTTGTTTGATTTAGCTAGATATGGTCAGGATCGATCATCTCAGTTCATTAAGATCTAACAACGGAAAATTACAGCTTCCAATAAATATCAGTCATTGCTTCATTGTTTTATTGTTTGTTGTTACAGAAATATGGCTAAATTTAGTTATTCCATCATCATTATTATTTTCATATTGAAAACACTTATTAGTCTACTTTGAAACTATATTTTCCAATCAAATTTACAGTCTGCAGACTAATTCTCTACTTGCTAGTCACACAGTTCTAGATGAAATTTCACCACAGTTTCCATTAGAAACCAAAATTCTGCAGATCACGATAAGTGACCTGTTTGATACTATAAATGGCAGTCAAAAAAGTAGACATAAATCCATGGCGACGACTGATTCATATGAGTATTTGGATTCCATTTATATTGATCAGTAGGGCTTAACAACCAGATCTAAGAGATCTAAACACCGAACGGCCATTTCGCTCCTTTTGGGGCAGAGCTAATCAATAGTGTACACGGTTTAACTCAGATCAGAGAGGCGAACCAATTCGGCTGTTTAATCGCCCTTCGTAGTATCAAGCAGATCATATATTGTGATCTGAATAATTTCAACTTCCAAAGGGAACTGTGGTAGAATTTCACCTAGAAAGGGTGTTAAATTGCAAACTGTGAATTCCATTTAATGTATTACCAGTTCACCCAAGTATCTATCCGGAATTCCGGTGGTTTCAACTGATTTGGCTCCTTGAGCTGAGTCAGAGCGGGTACATTGCTGATAAGTTCGTCTCCAAACAACAGATACGGCCTTCTACTGTTTAGATCACTTAGATCTGGCTGTGAAGTATACTACTGGTTGATGTGACTGCTATCCAACTACTCATATTGAATAATCAGTAGTATATGACATTTTGCGTATATTTTTCAGTTGTTTTAATACGTGTTTTGTAGAAATCAAAAGATATTTTGATGAGCAAGTCATACAAACTAGCAGTCCAGGGGGGGGTGTTTAGAGATCTGCTGTTATCCAGATTCTCATTTTACCTAAACGTCGCCTAGTTTGTTGAGCAGTAAGTAAGCAGAGGAAAGAGTTAAGGTCCCCATAACAAAAGCAACACCGTCACTACTGAAACTCCAAACCTTGAGGTTCTATGTCCCACTTGGAACGCAAGGGAAAGAAAAACCATACATATACATATTGTTTGGGTTTACAGATTAACTCTGATAAAAGGTCTTGAACTAGGACAGCATAGATATTCGGGCAATAATCGATTCTAGACGCGGACTATGCTGACATAAAATAAATTCTAAAATAGAAATTATACAGAATTGTAGTAAATAGAAAGTATCCTGCGTATATTACCTTTAAGTGTATCCTCCAGAACATTAGCTGTGTAAACAGCTGTTACAGATGTACTTGGCGACATACACGGACTTGAATTGATTTCAATAAGCCATGGTCTGAAGTCATCCGCGGTTAAAAGAAAATCTGCACCATACAGACCAAAACAATTCTAAGTAAAAACGAAATAAAATATGAGTAAAACACCAGTTAGTAATAAATTTGTTGCATCCTTTAAATTTTGGTCAAATAATGTTTTCTTCTAATTGGTTACTTTAAATTCGAATTATTGATCAAAAATGCACTGTAATTCTAAAGAATCACTGAAAACAAGACAGTACTAGGTAGTTATTACATCCTAGTCTAGGACTCTTGAGCCGTGCACCAATGACCCTGACAGAAATTGAATGCAGGACCTTCAGGTTACTATATGAACTCTTGTATCATTCAGTTACATGTATGGAATGTAATCACGCCACGAATTTCCAATTCTATCCCTTCGTTATGTATATCCTAACTGCCAGCTACTATCATTGGTGATTATATTAAATATTCACATGGAAAATAATGTGTAATCGTTCGCAGGTTTAATGTGCAACTGCTCTGCATTTATGATGATGGCTTGTTTTACTCGTATTTCACATAATATATGAATTTCAATTTGGATATGATTAAAATAACAGAGTAAACCAGAGGCGCAGTATCGTATATTCTCTGTGATGAAAAGGTAGTCACTTCTTTCACCTACCTAGTCAGTGTCCTTTTAGATACGGGCGGAACGGAATGAAGACGTCAAAAGTAGGATTGGAAAAGCAAGACGGACCTTCATTACTCTGAAATCAATGTCGTAATCTACTGCAGTCAACATAAGTAACAAGGTCAGAATTCCAAACACATTTAGGGCTTCTATATGGTTCAGAAATTGGTGCGCATGTCACGAAAAGCATTTCCAATAGGCTACAGACTTTCATCATCAGACGGGCGAACCAAAGACCAAATTGACTTCATCTCAATGCTGCTCAAGGAAGTAGAGACGCAGCTTACTGGACACAAAAGTAAGAAGAGGGGTAAACGTCGGCTAAGACCATTATCTCGCACAAGGAATGCTCCAAATCAAATTAAAAACTTTCAAAGAAACAGGAGCTGCGGATAGACCACAAGCCAAGTTCAATACTCCAAAACTGAAGGATCAGGATACAAGGGACATCTTCACTGCAATCATAAGGAAAAAGGCGGAGATACAAAACAACACTAGCGAAGAGACCAGCGTCGAAAAGCACTGGAACAGCCTGAAAGTGGTGTGGAGTCAAACCTGCATGGAAGTTCTAGGCAGAAAGAAGAGACAGGACAAACAGTGGCTCACTACAGACACATGGAGACTTATAGAAGAGAGGAGGATGGTAAAACAAAAGATTATCCAGTGCACCGACGAGTAACAAAAACAGGAGTTGAATGCAAGCTAAAATATGCTGAACAAAAGAGTAAAGAAGAGTGCCAGGGAAGACAAAAGAGAATATTATGAAGCTATGGCGTTTGAAGCAGAACAAGCTGCAGGCAAAGGAGACCTCGCAACACTCTACCAAACAACTAGGTTCCTATCGGGAAGAGATCAACACAAATCAAGCCAGTGAAGGATGACAATGGAAAGTCAATCACCAAAGAGGTGGAGCAAAGGAAACACTGGGCTGAACAATTCAAAAGACATCTAAATCAACCACCACCTGCAACGCGCCCAATAATAGCACCAGCAGAAGCAGAACTACCAGTGGACATCAACCCTCCGACGAAAACAGAAATTCTGAAGGCAATCAAGATGCTGAAACCTGGAAAAGCAGCAGGACCAGACGGAATCCCCACAGAAGCATTGAAAATGGACCCAGAGATATCAGCCCAGTTGATGACACCACTACTGGAGAAGGTGTGGAAAGAAAGAAAGGTACCAGCGGACTAGAAGAAAGGCTACTTATTCAAACTGCCAAAGAAAGGGGACCTAGGTCAATGCAAGAACTGGTGCAGCATTATGTTCCTGTCCATCCCAAGCAAACTACTAAGTCACATCATCCTGGAGAGAATCAAACACGCTCTGGATGAAAAACTTCGACCGGAACAGGCTGGATTCAGGAGAAACAAGTCATGCATCGATCAAATAGCAACACTATGGATCATCATTGAACACAGACTGGAATGACAGTCAGCTCTCTACCTCACTCAACTTCATCGACTTTGAAAAGGCCTTCAGCAGACAGCGTCGATCGAGAGGTGATTTGGAAACTAATTCGCTACCACCAAGGGGTGCCACCAACAATTATACACCTCATCCAACAGTTGTACGACAATACTGCATGCCAAGTAATCCACAACGGGAAACTCACGGAATCCTTCGAAGTGAAGATGGGAGTAAGACAAGGCTGGCTGGCTGGCTGTCTACTTACCATCTCCAATGATTTTCCTGATTGTGGGTGGTAGACTGGATAACGCGACAGAGAGTTAGCGGGCAGCGAGGAGACAGGCACGAAAAACAAACCTGGAGGATCAGGACTTCCCCAATGATATCTGTCTGATTTCCCAAAAACTGGAAGATATGCAAGTGAAGAAGCATCCAGAGAAGATAGGACTTCAGGTGAACACAGAGAAAACAGAGTTGATGAAGATACCTGGCCAACAGCAACAGCGAAAACAACAGCAACAACGGCAACAGACAACAATCAGTATAAGTGGGAGAAATCTGAAAGAAGTAACCTCCTTTACATACCTACCTACCTGGGAAGCATCGTCTCAACTGCATGCGGACGGAACTGACGAGGATATCAAAGCAGTGAGAATCGGGAAATCAGAGAAAGCTTTCACTACTCCCAAGCCTGTTTGGAGATCAACAGCACTCAGCATGAAAATGAAAATAAGATGTGGATTTTCAACTCCAATGTGAAGTCAGTGCTACGAATCAGAGACTTGGCGCGTGATAAAGTTTCACAGTGTTATACAGTAATATTTACTGATGACGTTTCAAGCATAATTTATTGCTCATAATCATATCAAGATACTCGCATAACCTTCTGACTTCGTTTAAATACATGAGTGTATATAAACGAAGTCAGAAAGTTGTGCGAGTACCTTGATATGATTATGAGCAATAAATTATGCTCGAAACGTCATCAGTAAATACTACTGTATAACACTGTGGGACTTTATCAAAATAAATTTTATTCCTAATAGAATTATACTTTACCACAGTGCTCAAGTTCTATCCTTATATCAGTTAATCCTCATTTTACGAAGTCCACTCTGGGAATTTTAAAAAGAATAGGTATTAATTTACTGATAAGACATCATCGCCATCTTCCATAAAAAGAGGTCGGTAAGTTTAAACCTAATTCCATCATCATATCCGGAGAAGAGAAACAATTTTGCTGCGGCATATACAATCAATTAATAACCCTACACCTGTTTCTAGGACTGATAGAAGCCACAGTCAAATAAACTAAAAGATGTAATTTAGATTCTTTTATAGTAAGGTGAACACCTGAAGTTGTTAGTGAATTCAGTGAACACTTTCAAAAAGGAACTGGATATTAATAGACATAATCTGATTAGCCTGCTTTATTCAGAAACCAAGATTAAAGACACACACACACACTTACATACAAACTAAGAAATAACAGTAGAAAGCCAGAATGACAATGGAAACGTTACCTAAACAATATTAGTCCAATGCGGCAGGATTAATCAAATATTAATATACTATTCCTTTCTGATAGATTTCCCCATCAGATGTCGAGGGGAGATAAAACGGAACCGATTCAATAAAAACGAGGCGGCGACTGACATTTTAAGCCCTGTCAGTAAGATGTGATGGTATGACAGTAAGAATCAAAACAATTACTGGAAAACTACACGAAGATAGTAACTGTTGTCGCTGACCAGTTTGTTTAGAAACTGACACATAAGACTGAACCTAGATTAATCGCAAACTGACTTAAGTTAGAGAACCATTAGAAACCAGAGAGATCTGAAGAGCTGTTTTGTCCCTGTTTGGGACTCTTCAGTAGGCATTCAAGACTCCACAGCCAGGGATCGAACCCCAGGACCTTCCTTCATTGGGAGAGAATCTAATGACCCATGAATTCTAACTTCTTCTAGTTCTCAATGAAAGTTGAACTTAATAAATCCTCTTTACTTTAACGAATAAACAAATAAAATAAAGGGAAGAAAAGTTAACAATATTAAAAAATGGTGATGATGTCTAAGAAAAAGAGGAAACACCTTAGAAAAATAAAAGTTAGACTATTAAAATTTATAATTTGAAATAGACGTTGTTTCTTTGTTTTTCTAACTAAATGACCTTAGTAACTAGTGGTAACTTCTTAATTTTGCTTATGTTCAATTTTCAATTAAAAGTTAACATTATTTGTTTATTCTAATAGAAATAAATAAATAAAGTGATTAATTCTCCTTTTTTGTCTACGACATTCTTCTGTCTTGTAAATATGCTTAAAGTTATGAATGCTGTTTATGGTAGGCAATAAAAATATGCATATTATTACAAGGTGACCTTATAAGTTCGTCGAATTGCAAACAACTTTCATAAACATAAATAAGAGGTTAATACATTTTATCAAATGTACTTTAAATTCCACACACCCTACTACTTTCAAGTGTTAGTTTATAGGGATTTGATTGGTTTCAGTTTTGATCACGGATTGATATCAATTAGAGAAGCAGTGAAAACCATAGAGTACTGGACAGCTGTTTCGCCCTAGTTTGAGACTTTTCAGCAGTCCGCGAATTAGTAGAAGTTAGAATCCGTGGGCAACTGGATTAGCACCCAGTGGCTGAATGGTCAGTGAGATCGCCTTGTAACCCATAAGTTCTAGGTGTGACCCCTTGTGGTGTCATCAGTGCGTATTGCTGAAGGGTCCCAATGCTCTCTGGTTTTCAATGGTTCTCTAACTGATATCATTACATGATCAAACTTGACACCCTACCATGCATAATTCACTTTGAGAAATCACTAAAAGACAAATTTACACCATAAAATTGACATCAACTAGAGGACCAATAAAAGTCGAATATCACCTTGTATGCATCATTGCCACAAACTGGAGGATGTGCAAGTGAAAAGCAACAAGTTGGCAGAAGAAGCATCCAGACAAGATAGGACTTCAGGTGAACATGGAGAAAACAGAGGTAGATGATGAAGATTCCTGGCCAACAGCAACAGCAACAGACAACAATCAGCATAAATGGGAGAAATCTGAAAGAAGCAACCTCCTTACCTACCTACCTACCTACCTGGGAAGCATCGTTTCAACTACAGGTGGACGGAACTGATGAGGATATCAAAGCGAGGATCGGGAAATCAGGGCAAGCTTTCATTTCTCTCAAGTCTGTGTGGAGATCAACAGCACTTCAGCATGAAAATGAAAATAAGATGTGGATTTTCAACTCCAATGTGAAGTCAGTGATACTTACTATACGGATCAGAGACTTGGCACCGCGTCACGAATGCCACTTCGAACAAACTAGAGACCTTCATCAACAGCTGTCTTCGCTCAATACTCTCAAGATCAGATGGCCGGCCAGAAAAGATCACCAACACAGGGATCTCTGCCAATGAACGAACCAATCCAGCAGGAACCAACTGTGCAACAAATATGCAGGAAGAAATGGAGGTGGATTGGCCATACTCTAGAAAACGAACCATCACGTGAGTGACATCACACGCCAGGCAATCGCTCGAGTGGAACCCGAAAGGGAAGCGGCGAGTTGGTCGTCAGTGTGAGGGTGACATGGAGGAGGTCATGTGAAGAGAAGATGAAAACATGTGGGCAGACGTGGAGCCAGGTGAAAACGTTGTCGGAGAACCGAACGGAATGGAGACGTTCGGCTGAAGCCCTATGTTCCTCTAGGAACTAAAGGAAACAATAATAATAATGCATCATTGAGTCCATGACAGCTGATCTTTTTAATGAGCATGTTATCAATCAATCAGTGGGTTATATTCCCTTCTTCAACTTTTGCTAGTGAAATTTTGATTTACTTTATTTTTATTAGTAAGCTACTGTCATTACACTTGCCACACTTAGCTGCACTTATCATATATTCATAGAGAATGAAGAAGTTATTTTCCTGTGGAATCAGTGATGATGATAACTTTGTTAGTATGATAGTTACTGAAGGTTGGTTCAACTTACTCTAAGTTACATCACTTACTGAAGTTCAAAAGAATGTAAGTTAACTGGTTGAAAAAAAACAACAATCTAAGTACAAGGGAAAAATAGTCAAAAGTCTTTAGAGTTCAGAAAGATGATTTTCTACAGTTCTCAATAAAAGTTTTGAAAAAAATATTCCTCCCTATTAAAACATTGTGTATATCCCTTGTTCGTACAAGTTTTTCGAGAATACGCTTTTTTGATCAGGAAATAAAGTATACGTGTGTTAGCTGACATTTCGTCTTCTCTTTCTCTGTGGTTGCACCGTTTAGAACTCGAAGGAAACTTACATCCTCAGCAACCAATATGGCAAACTTACAGTGAAGAAGAGTTGTTTATACACACCCTACAACTTGAAACCCGTCTGATTTTAAATCCGTAATCATATTCTAAGTTAGATGTATCCGCTGTATACCTACTAGGCTCATTCCGGCGATAAAGTAAGACCTCAAACTTGAGCTTTGCAGTTCCATTAGCAGTTGAGTCGTTTTTATGTAGTAGGGTTGCCAGCCGTACACCCAACCTTCCCTGTTTGATGGACTTCCTACTGGCTATATGAGGTTTAGTAATCCGTCGGCCAGGAGTCGAAATTGGATGTTTTGCATGGTTGGCGAGCATTCTACCACTTAGGTACCTACACACCAATGCGAAAAGAGTATTCTTCGTTCACACTGACATTTAATTCATGATATTGGGGGATATTTTAAACTATCAGATAACACATAACTTACTTTTCTAGGCTCTATTAATTCCTGTGCAGATAGTAATGCATTCAAAACAGCATTTTTCATTGACGGTTGAATTTTTTCTTTCCATATATTTGGATGTCCTTGTTTACTAGATTAATTGAACAAAGAAAATAGAGAAATAGTGTTCAATTGATTCGATAATGGCAGGCATTAGATATCATCATACCACTGAAAAAGCTTACCAAGTCATTATGTTGAATGGGAAAAATTCGCATTTACGGAAAAGAACAGATTGACCTTATAAATGGGTATTATTACTTATTATTCCCTTGAGTTCCGAGTGGAACATAGGGCTTCAACAACACATCTTTATTTCATCAAGTTCTGTATAGTCATTTTTAGCTGGCTGTACAATTACTCATAGTCTTTCATTTCCTATTCACAAGATCTCCTCCATGTAACCCTCGAAGCGACGGACCAACTCATAGTTTCTTGTTCGGGTTCCACTGGAAGGCCTGGCCTCAGAGTGTATCCGATGCATTCCCAGTTTCTTTGGCATATCTAATTGACGATGGTTTCTTCGTTGGTTCACTGCCAACCAGAGTTCTTTGTTGTTAGTCTTCCCTGGCCTGCCATCTGATCTTCATATGAATGAGTGGATAAAACTACTTGAGAAATTATATGTTCAAGGGCGTTTCCTATTGTTTACCTTTAAGGGTATACTGAGTAGCTGACATTTAAGACATGGGATCAAAGATTCATCAACCAATAAAACCGGTTGCTTTTCTCATCTTTACTTAGTCTACACTTACAATAAAGTTAATATTTGGATACCATTTACAGTGGACCAAGCAATATTATGCCTTAAGCGAAAGGGTTATAGAGTTAGAATAATGAAAAGTGGTCAGACGTGACAAGACAATAGAAGAAAAGCTGAAATGAATACAAATTATTACATTTACACTAAGATGACACTATGTAGGACAAGTGGCGTTTACCATCCTAAAATTGAATTTTTTCAGTCATTCCCCCTTGTGAAAGCAACACAATATTATCCTCAAAAATACTTTATTGGCTTTGTAGGCTGTTACAGCCTCTACCATTTATTTACTATTAAACTATTAGTTGCTTCAGACCAATCAACCTACTTATTGAAAGAATTCCTTAAAAAACAGTTGGGACAGCTCAGATGACGGATTACCTTCAGTGAAGTTAAGGTTGGGTCTAAAAATTCAAACAGTCATTTAAAGCATTTGATTCAGTATTTATTTCTCCACTGTTCATCTTTTTCATCATATAATTTCAGCGTATGTTTTACAGCAGATTTTCACCGGTTAAACCAATTCATAGGCTTTTCAACCTTAGTCTAGGTCAAATAATAATTCAAAATGCCACGCCTCAAAAGAGAAGAAATAATTATTAGCAAGTTTTCAGAAGAATGGATACTGAACAAAGAATACTCTTTTCAATAACTTCATCATCAGGCTCTGCAGTTATATATACACATTATAGTGAATGAATGAATTAGTGTTATGAACAACATTAATGTTGTTTAAATAACATCGAATCAATAATACTAACATCAGTGGATTACAGTTGGATAGCAACAACATAACAATAAACTGAATGTCAGAAAAATTAGGAAAGATAATAATACAAATTCATGAATTTATAGTCTCCACTGAACGCCGGCCAGGGCAGTAGTAGTGGCTGGCTGGACTTGCTTCTTTTGCACACAGAGCACTGGTTGTTTCACGCGAATTGCAATAGCCTCTGCTGTTTGGAGCATGCGGTGCTTCGATGTTTTTGGAAATTTATTAGGCACACGGTAGATGATAGAGAAGGATTCTTCAACGCTGGCCTTGTGGCCGGTTTGCACCAGATGGTCTAATATCGAACTGTTGGTGGTTTTTACTAAACCTTTACTTAGCCATACTGGGAGATGTTCTCGAGCATGAAAAATCAAGTTCCTAGAGCAGCGGCCGATATAACTCGCTCCACAAGCACAGTTGAATTGGTAGATACAATTTGAAGTGGCTAGTCTAGGTACTTCATCTTTCAGTCGAGGAATCACCATCGGTCGTGTAGAAAATAAGACGTGTAGTTCGCCAGCATTAAAAGTTCTTTGAACTGATTTTCTTAGTTTCTTCGTAATTATTTCGCTTGGTACATTGCCCTTGAATTGAAGTCGTTATATAAAGAGGCTTCTTGTTTACGGATAGTGAGTAGTCCTTTTCCGCTTTCTTTGTCATGTTTTTCTTGTTGTTAAGGTAAAAACTAACGTCAGGAGTGGAGAGGTGTAAATAAACAAGTAAAAACTAACAGAAATTTTGAGAGTAAGACCAGATCCATTTGTATTACTGTTACCTGCTGAAAGTGTTATCTCACCGGCAATGTCATTACTACTAATTAATCGAATGATTAAAGTCCAAAAATCCAAATTTGCTTACACACCTCACATTAACATTCAGAGACTGATTGGAACTTTCGAAGACCCTACATTTTTTTCATCATTTCATAAAGGGTAATCTTAAGTTCAGAATATCATAAAGCAGACTTATTTCACTTGATCTGTTCAAGTTGTTGTTTCGAATTTTCCAAGTTTGATCACAAGATGACTTCAGTTAAAGAACCCATGAAAAAACCCAGCAAGGAGTACTGGAAACCTGTTTTGTTCTAGGGATCGAACCAAGGACCTTCAGGTTACATGGCGATGTCGTTGACCATCCAGTCACTAAGATGAAATCTAATGGTCACTTCATGAGTCCTAACATCTGCCACTTCGTGATGTATATAGCACGATCACCAGCCAGTGTCATTAGATAGTATTTGTCCTCGCACCCAATCAGTGGTGGATCCCACTGGTTGTGACTTCTTACTAGAACTTCAGGCAACTTCACCATGTAGTCAGTCACTAGTTGAGGACTAGTGTGAGGTCTGAAGGGATTTGATTGATTCGACTGGATCGAAATGCTTTGTCACAGTCAACAGAGAAATCCAAAACAACAATTTCAACAAATAAGAAATATAAAAGGAAGACCCCGCGGTCGATTTGGCTAGAGGACAGTACAGTGGCATTTAAAATGATGGGTACTGCGTCCGAGCCTCAGTGGGAACACCATCACTTATTGAGAATACAGGTACATCCATCTAATAAGGTCCACACATGATATACTAGAAGGGAGATAGACTATTAAGGAGTACGAGGGCTCTAAGTAAAATGTTTGACACAATGTAGAGAAGGCTACAATAGCTTTATGCTTGAAACTTTAGTATTTGAGGCAGAAATTTTTACGGTAATATATTTTTCTGAAGTATTACTTGCGTACACATCTCCACAGAAAAAGTCGAAATTTCTTCTACAGTCTGATTCAAATTCATCCATACATAGGTTTTAATACTGATTACAATAAACTAGAGAATCACAATAATTCATGCTTAAAAGTGTTGTATTCAACCTACCATAACCATGTTTGAAATTGTTCCCATGTCCACATATTTTCATCTGGTAATTCAGATGATCTAGGCCCATTTTTATATTTATGTTGTATACAATTATTGCAAAGATGTATTGCCCTAAACAGAACAATAGTAGTTGTATTAAGAGAAGAAACAACAGTAATGATGTGATTGTGTAATAGCGTATTGAATTGTATGAAATTATGCAAAATAAACCACTTAGTATGTCAACAGAATCAGATTACTTATTGTGAGACTCGATTTTAAAAAATCTAACTTATTCTCAGAATAGTGAAAGACTGAATGACTGACTGACTTAAAAAAATAGGGTTTCTTTGCAGAAGCTCATCAACCTACGTCACCACACTTCAAGAAAGTAAACAGGAAGGTAGAGGTACGTTCATATACTTCTAAGTTCTTCAAATTCCTCCTTAATGAAGTCATTATTTTCTTGAATGTTAGTAACGCACATGACAATCCACAAGACATTTTTAAAAACTTGCATTGTAGCTGGCTGATGGTAAAGGATGTTTTGTCTCGGTAATTTTCTTCCATTGGTGACCACCAGTAACCTGGTCGTAGATCCAAACAGTCTGTGTCACTGTTGTTTAAATAGCCAACACGTGCCGCTTAAGTTCTTCCATCCGTCAATTACTCTTTCTGGCTTTTTCAAGGTATCACTGTCGAACTCACTAAATATCTCATGACCTTGACCAGCTAGTTGACGTTCATCGGTTGAACTTCATTTCTTAACAGTAGCTGAGTGGCTAAAGAGGTAGGAACGTATTCTATGGATTGATAGGTTTGTATCTTCCCTTGTAGATACTCTTCCAAGTTGTTCAGTGTACGTCCAAGAAGATTAGTCATCACTACCATCAAAACAAGCGGATCGAGTTTCAGTTTCCTAACTCACTGCACCGTTTACTGCCTATTTATCCTGCTGTCGAACTCCGAAGTCATCTGCTTGATGATGTTTACTCATACCGCCTCCTTCATCTAACCTGCTGAAAGTGTTGACAGGACTACCTGCACACCAAACAGCTTTGCAAAAGCCTCAAATTCTCGAGAAATTTCCTCAAGTTAACATCCTCAAACACTTGCAGCTACAACACTATTTACGACAGAAATAGTGACAAAAGAGGCTTGTTTGACCCCTTCCCTGTTCGTCATCTCTGATGCAAGTGCAATAATTGATTACCTTTTACTGTGCAAACATTCTCTCGTTACTACTTTATGGCTGTGAAACATATCCGTTTGAGGAGGATGCTAGAAAAAGACGAGCGGTTTCTCTATAGGCGTTTTATTCAATTGCTTACGTTTAAGATAAGGATAGAAAGTCTGTTGATAAGGGTGTGAAGCCCCGTCTATTAGGCTGACCAGAACATGCATGCCAAGGCACTGTATTCCCATAAAATCAGTATTAGGAGAAATAGAATTACTTTGAGAAAGAGTCACGAGTGATTAGACTCAAACATGGCACGTGTCCATTAAGTCATTGACTGTTGGTTTGGACTATGTAGGGAATTGTAGATTTACTGTCTGAGTGGAGAATTTCTAACGTAGCCTAAAATCGCTTATAATGATGTACTTATTTAATTATTGCTCTGTGTGTCGGATTCTTGAAATGTTTAATAACCTTCATTTAATTGTTCCTAGTCTTGTGTATCTCAATCCATTATAGTTTCATTATATTTATGCTTCATGATAATAATGACGTATAAAATTTTGTAAAACGTGAGAGATTGGTTTTTGTGGCTGAAATTATTTCCTCTGACTAAGTAGAATATCAGCTATTGTTTCATTCTTCCTTTGCGAGGTGTGTTAGGTTGAAGTGTGGTGAGAACTGTCTGCAAGCCAAAATTGTAGACAACAATTTACGTCAATGTTTACGTCCTGAATCGGGGTCATGAGAAAAAAACAATAACTAGGCTTAACCTTGAGGAACTCAACAACCAATCACAGAAGACTTAACGTGTGCAAATACGGTTCGCAGATATATGGCTTAACTTTCTAAGAAACGGTCACAAGCAGTACAGAATAACCTTGAGCAAGAAAACAACCAATCAGAAGACGTTGCTTCTTTGCTAACAATAACTCTAATAACAATGTACATAAAAATCTATAAATATCTCTTGATTTTCTCAATGAACGATCTGTTGTCTGGCCCTTGTCTTCTGTCGTTACAGAAGTAGTTGCAGAATAGCGAGAGAGTCTGCAAGATTAAATTCCTGCAAACATGTTCATTCTTTCTGTCTTCAAACTAATAAAGGGAACAGGTTGCAAGAAGTAGTTCACTTTTTGCAAAGTTCCATATCGTTAAGCTGATCAGTCAATTGTCACAACTGACTTGCCAAACTCTGTTGATCACAAATTCTCAACTGAACTCTGGGAAATCTCAAATTTATAAAGTTTTAATTTGACTGATTTTACCAGTAATATTTCTTAGTGAACAGTTTTCATGTAGGAAATTCTACTTTATAAGAGTATAAGCATCTACCTTTCGGTGATATCTTGTTGATAAAAAGAAAGATGGCTTCACTAAACTGTGAATAAATTAAATTTAAAAACTGTTATGTATGATAACACCAATTCAATCGTGAATTGACTATAAACAAGTTAGCGCACTTGTGTAATCTCGTGTATTTTCATTTTGAATAACCTTCATCTTCGTTACGGAATTGTGCCAGTATTCAAGATTAAATTACAATCACTTCAATACTTCATTTAACATAAAAACTAAACAGTATTTATTATTACAATTTGAGTTAAACTTACTCACTGAAATTATCCAATGTGAATTCTTGAGAACAAAATCTTAAATAACAATCTTGATACCACCATACAGTTAATGGTGCCCAATCAGTTACTAAGAACCATTGTCGTATATCAAATTTTGTCTTATATATCAATAATGGTCGTTCAATATACTTCTGTACAATATAACGTGCTTCAGCAAGAAATACAGTACCTTGAACAATTTTCAAAATATCTTCTAATCGATCAAGACAAACAATACCTAAAACGAAGACAAAGAAGAAGAAAGTTCATGGTGAAAAATTTAAAGGAAAGCCAATTAGTGAATGACTACGGAGTGGAGTTACTGGAGTTTCAATGGGAAGTCGTGGTCAATAGGCTTCAAGACGTCTGGTGTGGGGACAGATACTCATTGATAACATTGACTGACAGTAGCTGCAGATACTGCATATTGGCAGAAATTAGAATTCGTAGACCACTGGAATCTGTCCCACTGACTGAATGAAGAAATGCTCGCCTCGTAATCTTCAGGTCTCGGGTTCGATCACTGGTGAGGTTATGGGTGTGTACAGTTGTCTCGTGCTCCCTGATTTTAAGTTACCCTAAATGATTTCGGCTGGTGATGAAATCTAACATGGAATCACTTAAATCCTTAAAAAAACTAACACTTAAAGACAAAATTTAATTAATTTCCTATGATCCTGAATATTTACATCAGTAACTCCAGGATCAAGGCAGAGCAAACATCCATACATGATTATTAACTTATCTCTGTGCAGAGACAGATTTGAGTTAAATAAAAAGTGGAGAATCCTAGGGAATTCCATAATAATGTAAGAATGGTAACTAAATATGACAATCACTACTCGCACATTCGAATTTCTAAATAAATCACCTCAGTTATGAGCCAGAGTATTTTTGTGGTCTATTAATGCTAAAGTCATGCAAACTAAAATGTTTAATGACTGGTAAAAAAGGCTGACAAAAGAAGGAAAAGCCACTGAGAGCTCAGTAACAGGGCAAAGTTAAAGAATAAGAATCCAAGGGGATCGAAAGCTTCAGTGGCCACGAAACGAGTGATTGTGTTAAATAGCAAAATTTATGCCCATAACTCAAATCTAACCTTAATCTTCCTCTATCCTAACATTAACCTGATCCTAATACATCCCTGATTAGGTCAACATAACCCTAACCTGTTCCTAGCGTGTAAACCTAACCTAATTGAGAACTGAATAGATAGACTGTTTTGTGTTCTTAAACTTCATTCAACACTTTGCTCATGACCATGGTATTTTATTTACGTGGTTATACTAACTTACTCTGCTAGTGCATTTCAAAGTCATCGGTGCGCTAAAAAAGTGCAGCTTATGATATATTTCAATTTCAAGAAAAGTTGGACATACGCTGTCTAACATTGATAAAGGGAACAAAAATTAACTCCATCGCCTAGTAAAGATAGTCTAAAACTTCGAGAATGTCCCGGCTTTCTGCATTGTTAACTACGGTAAACACAAATATTTCTGCAATACAACTCAGAGTGTTATTTATCCTGCTGTTAAGATTAGATTATATGTATTATTATTATTATTTATTGTTTCCTTTAGTTCCTAGAGGAACATAGGGCTTCAGCCACACATCTCCATTGCGTTCGGCTCTCCAACAACCCTTTCACCTGGCTCCACGTCTGCCCACATGCTTTCATCTCCTCTTCACATGACCTCTTTCATGTCAATCTCACACTGACGACCAACTAGCCGCTTCCCATTTGGCTTCTACTCGAGCGGTGACCTAGAGTGTGATGGATGTCACTAACTTGATGGCTTGTTTCTCAGAGTATGGCCAATCCAACCCCATTTCTTCCTGCACATTTGTTGCACAGTCGGTTCCTACTGGGTTGGTTCGTTCATTTCCAGAGATCCCTGTGTTTTTCTGGCCGGCCATCTGATCTTGAATAGTATTGAGCGAGGACAGCTGTTGATGAAAGTCTGTAGTTTGTTCGAAGTGACATTTGTGATGTGGCGCCAAGTCTCTGATTCGTATAGTAAGTATCACTGACTTCACATTGGAGTTGGAGATCCACATCTGATTTTCATTTTAATGCTGAGTGCTGTTGACCTCTACACAGACTTGAGAGTAACGAAAGCTTTCCCTGATTTCTCAACCCTCACTCTGATATCATGATTAGTTCCGTCCACCTGTAGTTGAAACGATGCTTCCCAGGTAGGTAGGTAGGTAGGTAGGTAGGTAGGTAGTTGAGGGAGGTTGCTTCATTCAGATTCCTCCCATTTATGCTGATTGTTATCTATTGTTGTTTGTTGTTGCTGTTGACAGGGAATCTTCATCACCTACCTCTGTTTTCTCTATGTTCACCCGAAGTCCTATGTTCTCTAGATGCTCTTGATGCTCTCCACTTGCATATCTTCCAGTTTGTGGGAAGTCAGACATATATCATCGGCGAAGTTCAGATCCTCCAAGTTTGTTTTTGTATGGGTCCATTTTATGCCTGTCTCCTCGCTAACCGCTAACCGTCTGTCTGTCGCATTATCTAGTCTGCCGCCTACGATCAGGAACATCATTGGAGTTAGTAGGCAGCCAACTTTGTCTTACTCCCACCTTCACTTCGAAGGATTCCGTTAGTTTTCCGTTGTAGATTGTTCGGCATGCAGGATTATCGCACAACTGTTGGATGAGATGTATAATTGTTGGCGGCACCCCTTGGTAATAGCGAATTAGTTTCCAAATCACCTCTCGACCGACGCTGTCTGCTGAATACCTTTTCAAAGTCAATGAAGTTGAGGTAGAGAGATGACTGTCATTTCAAGCTGCGTTCAATGATGATCTGTAGTGTTACCATTCGATTGTTTTCGATAATTTCTTCCTCAGGCTCCACAGTTATAAATTCATCGATATTAGAATACAAATAGCCAGTAAAAGCAAGTGAAAATTATATCAGAAACTGCATTGGGATACCATGCATAAAAAAAGTGATGACAGTTGTTATCTTGTCTTATATGCTGAATGACTGTACATTTTGTACACATCCAGCTGACAATATTAAATAACTAACTACAATTCTATTTTATACATGTACTCCAATATATACCTGTACTAGCTATTTATATTCTAATATTCATAGATTTATAACTGTAGAGCCTGAGGAAGAAGTTATCGAAGACGACTGTTCGCTTAAAACCACCTCGTGCGGATGTGGTCATATTTTTAACATATCATTTATAGATGGAATAAAATAATAACTGAGAACATGATAACTTAAAACAGAACTTAAATAAACCTGAAACTATAATAATAGAGAAATTTTTATTGTAAAGAATAACTGAGACTAAGCCACTGAGATACAGAACATTTATTTAACTACAGAGATTTCATTTTCTATGAACGTTTCACGAAAAGCATCACTGAGGACACAGAGTGTCACGATTTATTTAAGCTAATTCAAATTAAACCTATGCATATTATTGCATCGGTGGTTCATGGGTAGAATACTCGTCAACCACTCACGTGATCTGGGGTCGACTCTCGGCCAACAGATGCACTCCTAAACCTCGCATAGCCAGGAGAAGGTTGGACACGAGGCTAGCAACCTCACCCAATAAAAGAAACACCACCGTTAATGAGACTTCACAGCTCAATCCTGAAGCCCCATGTTTTACTCGAAACCCAAAGGAAAGAAGAAAAATCATCAGTAAATTAACAGTAATAATAATAATCATAAGAAGACCTACCACGCCCCCTTGACTTAGCACCAGGTTTCACAATCCATACATTGCGTACCCCGTCCATATCGAATTGTGGACAGCATTTTTTCAGTAGTTTACACAATTGATGACAATGAGGTGAGAGATGTTTAGCATTCATAAGTAATTGAGGCGTCCTAAAATAATTTACAAAAAATGTAGAACATATATGTAAAACTTGGGCACTGTGGTAAAGTAATTCCATATTAGTTTGTTTATTAGATGTATCACACAGTGAAACAGTCTTGTTTACTGGATGACTTTTCGAACAAATTTTATTGTTCATAACTATATCAATTATAATCACACGAATTCGAAACTTGAGTTTTATACTTTTCTTTGTTCCACAGTATTTAAATTCCAGGGAAAAATATACAAACTGAAGGAGTTGCTACGGAGTCCCCAATATCCCCGATTGTGGCAGATATATTCATGGATCGGTGGGAAAACATAGCGATTGAAATGTTCACCCCACCCTAAAAGTATGGTGAAGGTATGTAAATGACACATTCACTATACTTAGAACACAGGATATAGACAGAATTTTCGAACACATTAACTCAAAGGTGGAGGCATTTCAATTCACTTATGAATTGGAAAGTCGGGAAGGGGAGCTTCCAATGTTAGATTGTAGAATAAAAAGGAAAAAAGATGAGAAGTTAAACACACTAGTGTGTTTACAGGAAACCTACACATTCAAACAGATATTTGGATTTCCGACCATCTCATTCTATGTCAGTAAAAATAGGATTGGTGAAATGTTTAAATAATAGAGCACAAAAACTAAGTAGTACCAAGGAAAATCTAAGACAGGAAGTGATACATATAAGAGAAGCTTTGAAACTTAATAATTACCCTGATAAATTAGTCAGAAAGTATGTAGAGAAATGTAAAAATAAAAAAAATAAATAATGATAGTAGTGATAGTGGTAATAATAATAATATTATTATTATTGACAACATGCATGTCAAATATGCGCAAGATAATGACAACACCAACAACAAGGAATCTAAATCACCAGTAGTAATTCCATACAAGGAAGGAACCTCAGAAACCTCACGCAGAATTCTTAACAAGGCAGGAATAAAAGTGGCATTCACACCCACAAACTCAATTAGAAACAAGCTTTGTCGGTTAAAGGATCCTGTGGAGCCTTTAAAACAAAACAATTTAGTTTATCTAATACCCTGCCTGCAATGATTGTCAGGTCAAATACATAGGTCAAACTAGTAGAACAGGGGCAGTCAGACTAGCCGAGCATAAAAACCTAGCAAAATCTAGATTAGTCGACCCGAATAAGATAAGAAATCTAGAGAATAGTTCAGCTATAGCACTACATGCAATTACACACAACCATACAATAGGATGGGATAAGATGACAGTTTTAAAATCTAATGTCACAGGATCGAGGGAGAGATTGATAACAGAATCAACTGCAAATACGTGTAATAGGAATGATTCAACACCTGTCCCAGATATCTGGAAAATTCTACTACCCCTACGACAAATAGGAGAGGACAAAGAAAACTATAAAACTCAAGTTTCGAAGTCGTGTGATTATAATTGATATGATTATGAATAATAAATTTTGTTCGAAACTGTCATCCAGTAAATACTAATACTGTTTCACTGTGTGATACATCTAAAAAACAAACTAATATGGAAAAAATGTAGAACATTTTCATATTCGCTTTTATGTACATTTGTTTAAAGTCAACTTCATCAGCTTATGACTGGATTTGTCTCGTTTACAATATGTTTCTCACAGATATATCTTCTTCTACAAGTTGGATATCTGAAAAAATGTGTTTTAAAGAAACCTGTTGTATTTGACTTTTGTCCTCTTCAGACTGAATGATCCCTTATCTTATTATGATTTATAGTTTACTTATCCATTTTACAACTGATGTCTTGACTCACAGCCTGTCTGAATCACTGGGCTACCTTGAATTTCCCTACAACACATTGCATCATATTTTCTCTAATTCTTAGTCTTTTAACCATTCAGTTACTTCCCTGAGTAGCCAAATGTACTCAAGCACATTTTTAATTGGCTTCTAACCTACTGGCGCCTATTTCCCAGCAACGAAGGGAAAAAAATCATAAGGGATTAGTCTATACTTCAGAACGAACAGTATTACGTCACACAATATACTGTAGATTGCTATTTTACTTGAAGTCAGATGAAAAGAAAATATCATATACGCATCTCAGAGACTAAACTATTCATATCTACATAGGTACCTTAAAATCGTCTTATTAAACCAGCCATGATGCCTTAAATCGTAAGCTCTGCAAAGGAGATGTTCTAATTCTAGAGCTGAAACATGCAATTATGCCCTGGCTGGCAAGGACGCGGGTAAATTTATTATAACTGAACCAACTAAGAAAAGTTTTGGTTGTCTTTTTCGAATTCTGAGAAGATTCTACTCATTTTATTTGACCTTGTATCAGCAACAGACTTTTCAAATATCTTCCCCATCAGTTTGGACTGTGTGTGTGTTAGAAAGTTAAATTCAGTATGCTTTACGATCATATAGACACCCCTTTATGATGTGAAAATCCAAGTAACTAACTGATATATAAGTAACTGGAAATCATTTACACAACCTGTATTGCTTTCTACCCAGATCGAGGTCGTTTACACACTAGATGCTCATTCAGAACTAAGCTTATCAGTGATATCTCAGAAGTGATTCAGTACGTAAAAGTAAATCATTCAAACAATCTTAATTCTAGCTGACTGTTTGAAAGAGATGGGTAAACACAGAATCAAATAAACTACTAAGTGATCCAAATACTACTGTGGCTTAATGCAAACTGATAGAAAGCAGCCAAAATTGACATCAACATTTTAAGTCAATGGCTGCAAAGGTAGAAGTATTTATTCCTCAAATCTGGATTTAGTTTACGTTGTGGACACGAAATAACCTCATTGGACAGCTTGTTTGACCTCGGGCCAATTGCCAACCAGTCAGAACAATTTATTCTCACCTGACCTAGCCAAACTTTAGTGTGGCTGAAAATGCATAAATATTTTGTTTTTCCTTAATTAACGTCCGTTACTCAGTCTCCTGTCTCCTCCCTTTACACTATGGCTTGAATATTGTGCTATTTCAAAGCTGACAGCTGTGAAATTCCACCCAGAAGTGTTATTTTTCAAATACTACTTAATACTTTCGTTTAACCCCCTACGTGTTTTGATGAAGGTTCCTGATTTCACTAGTAGCTTGAACTGACTGATTATATTACAGCTAATGAAATAAATTTCTGAGGTAATGAATAACAGGAATTTATGAGATAGCTCCAAGTATAATTTGCTTAAGTTAATTCCGTATTCCCCACTGACTGACTATAATGAACCGAAGTGTTCGGTCCCTGCTGACATGTTGGCTCCTAGTAGGGACGCTTCAACGATGTCTGAAAACCAACATGATGTTATTTGGTGGACAGTGACTAGCACTAAGACCTAGAATGAACATTTCGTCCTATTTGAGACTCATCAGCCACAAGTTTCAGTGAGGATAACATCATTCACTGGGGATTTCAGGTACATCCAGCTGGCAAGTCCCAAATAAGACGAAATCCGCATTCTGGATTTCACTACTAGTCACCATCCACCGAATAATTCCAAGTGTATTTGCCTTTTAATTAAAACTATTTTAAAGTATGGAGGAGATAATTTTTGTATTTCCAAAGAAAGTTCACCCCTATTTGTTCTTTTACTTCATTTTTCTCTCTCCAAATATAAAAAGTACGATAAGAAAATATAAATCAAAAACTTCTTATATTTTATTAAATAATAAAAAGACTTCCAGAGATGACTTTCGAAATAGATAATGATTAATACTTAATATATATAAAAAGAATAAATAATTATCCAAACTTACTTTACTATGTGATAATACCAAGAGAGAAATCTATCCCATGGATGTTCCGGAGCTAGAAACTGCTATGAAGTAAATGAAAACATAAATTTTCTATAGTTTGGTTTGTAAGGATTAGTTATGTTTTACGAGTTGATCACGGACTGATATCAGTTAGAGAACCATTGAAAACCAGGGAGTACTGGACAGCTGCTGTTTCATCCTAGTTTGGGAATCATCGGCAGTACGCACCCACTGGGATTCGAACCCAGGACCTTCCGGTTACAAGGCAAGCTCGTATACCATTCAGCCACTGGGACCCGATTCGATGGCTCATGAATTCTAACTTCTACCAATTCGTGATTTTAGCGCACCCACACCAAATATAGAAAATTTCTGATGCTCGCTAGTGACTTGCTACAGGTTGGAGTTCCTGAGTTCTAGTGAGAAGTCGTGACCAGTGAGGTCCAATTAGAAGTCACGTGTGGATGGATTTCCACCAACGACAATAGTTGGGGTTGCGCTAAATCACGAATTGGTAGAAGTTAGAATTCATGAGCCATCGAATCGGGTCCCAGTGGCTGAATGGTATACGAGCTTGCCTTGTAACCGGAAGGTCCTGGGTTCGAATCCCAGTGGGTGCGTACTGCCGATGATTCCCAAACTAGGATGAAACAGCAGCTGTCCAGTACTCCCTGGTTTTCAATGGTTCTCTAACTGATATCAGTCCGTGATCAACTCGGAAAACATAAATGTAAATATTATTATTACTATGGAGATTATGTAGCGGTGAGAAAAGATTTGGGTATGAAATTATATTGTTATTACTTTTATACCCCAGGTTTCCGAGTGAAGCATTGGACTTCAGAAGCACATCACCATTTCATCACAGTCCTCTAAAGTCCCCTTTAGCTGGCTCCATGATCACCCACAAGTTTTTCATTTTTTCCCCACACTATCTCTTCTGTGTCAACTTCAGACCTAAGCCCAACTCTCCGTATTTTCTATTTTGGTACATAGATTTCACATTAGATATCGGTAGCCAATTTGCAGGCCACCATCGATATCGGTGAGCGTGGCAGGGTTTCCCATTTGAGTTCCACTGGACAGCCTATCTGGCTCGTGATGTCACTCAACAGTTTCCATTTTCAGCATTCCTTCTGAATATTTTTAGGAAATAGGTTATTTGTCGGTTCGTTGTCAGACGTTCCTGCTGTTTATCCCTATTGGCTAGCCATCTAATCTTCACTATCGAGCCATCGGGGAGAGAAGGAGGGCGGATTTCGATGAAAGTTTGTAGTAGTCTGTCGGAAATGCTCTCCCTGACACACGCATCAAGTCTCTGAACCATACAGAAGCTAAATAACATGAAACCATTGTGTTAACTGTAGTGCATTTTTGTCTGAGGGTTTCTAAAGTCAGCTAGCATAAAGCTATTTAACAGTGTGCTATGTTTGTTGGCAATTATCACCAGAGTATCTACAAACTGATAGAGAAGCAGTACATAAAACTATGACACCTAGAATGCATTCCATATCAAGACTTGTAAGCAGAAACCACCTGTACTTGTATATATATATATATACGTTATGCCTTCGAGGGGAACCCGAATGGGAGAAGACGAGTTGGGAGTCCAAACGTGACATGGAGGAGATGACTTGAGGAAGAAATGAAAGCTTATGGACAATTGTCGAACCAGCTAAAGGTGACTGTAGAGAGTGACTTGAAATGGCAGTGTGCCATTGAAGTCCTATGTCCCACTAAAAACCCAAGGGGAATAATAATAGCATAATAATATATAATATATATATATAAACTCAGCGAGGCTTTTGGAGTAAACACAGGAGTCAGACAAGGGTGCTTATTATCACTAATGATATTCCTAATTGTGGTGGACGGAGTGGATTATGCGTCAGACAGTGGGAAACGAGAAGACAGGGATATCCTGGACCGACGTGAAGAATCTAGAAGACCTGGATTTCGCGCGTGGATGATTTGTGTTTGATGTCACACAAAATCGAAGACTTACAAGCGAAAACCGACAAACTGGTTGAAGAAGTAGCAAAGACAGGACTCCAGGTGAACATAGACAAGACGGAGGTTATGAAAATAACCAACCAAACAACCAACAACAACAGCAGCAACAACCAGCGCCAATCACCATCAACGGGAAGGATTTGAAAGAGGTTACTTCATTCACTTATCTAGGGAGCATTGTGTCAGCTACAGGAGGAACCGACGAGGATGTTAAATCGAGAATCGGGAAGGCGAGAAACACATTCATCAACCTCAAATCAATTCGGAAATCTTCCGCTGTCACTCAACTCAGCATCAACAACAAAATTCGGATTTTCAATACAAACGTCAAGTCAGTCAGTTCTTCTATATGGATGGATCAGAAACTTGGCGGGTCACAAAGAATATTTCCAACAGCCTGTTGCAGGTAGACCTTTATCAACAACTGTCTTCTCTCTATACTACTGAAGATCAGATGGCCGGAAAGAACAAGAACCAACAAGAAACTATGGGAAGAAACAAAACAAGAACCAATCGCTCAACAAATATGCAGGAGAAAGTGGAGATGGATTGGACACTCGCTGAGGAGGCCGCTAGCTGGGTGACATCGCGCGTCAGGCCATAGCTCGAGTGTAACCCAAAAGGGAAGCGGCGAGTGGTTCGTCGTGCAAGGGTGACATAGACGAGATCGTGTGAAGAGGAGTTGAAACAGTATGGATTAACATGGATGCAGGTGAAAAGTACAGCAGAAGACAGAAGCAAGTGGAGACGTGTAGTTGAAGCCCTATGTTCCAGTAGGAACCCAAGGGAAGAATAATTATAATATATAATTTTCGTTATCGGTAAAAAGACTAACAGTCAGGATATCAAAAGATACTAACCAATACAGAATCATCAGCCCAAAAAAGTGATAGATTCAAATAATAATAATGATTATTACAATGATAAGTACTACACTGCATTTCAGCTAAAAAATCTAGAAATTGGAAAAAATCAAAAGAAGCCTAAAAGCCTCATTAACAGAAGAAAAATCGACATGTGTTCCCTAATGCTCGACTACAAAAGAGACAATACTAAGCTGTCATCCCCTCTAAGACGATCAGGAGAAAAAAATTACTCAGACTGCAACAAAACAAAACAAAAGACAAAATCTACCTTTTTTGATTTATCCAAATCATCATTGTGCTTAAATCGTAGAAATTCTTGACATTGAAATATAGCAAAATTTATAATTTCGTTTGGTATTTCAATTATTTTTGATGAATCATTCGGTGGTGAGTCTGTAATAGAAGAAATGTGTGTCTGTTCAAATGAGACTAATTTAGAGGTAAACGTTTCTCACTTTCACATAGCATACAGCAGTTATTCAGATTATGGTTTTTGTAGATTGTTTGATTAATTTTACCGCAGATTTCATCACAAATCAGTTGGAGAATCATTGAAAACCAAGTAGCACTGATCAGATTTGCCGACCTAGTTTAGATCCTGCCAGTAGTCCACACCCGTCGCCCCACTAGAGTCCTAAACTTGGATAAGACAGCTGTTCGATACCGCATGGTTTTCAGTGGTTCTCTGAACTGATGTCCACAAAAGACAAGAAAGAAGACATTGCAAAGTGGTCGCGCTATATCATGAATTGGCAGAAGTTGGAATTCACGGGTTGGCTATTGGATCGGGTCCCAGTGGCTGAATGGTCTACGAGCTCACCTTGTAACCAGAAGGTCCTGGGTTCGAACCCCGGTGGGTGCGTGCTGCTGAAGGCTTACGAAACAGCTGTCCAGTACTCCCAGGTTTTCCAGTGGTTCTCTAACTGATGTCAGTTCATGATGAAATCCTCCATGCAATCAAAAGACAAAGTGTACAGCTAACTAAACATTACTTCCAGGGAATCTAGTGAAGAAATTAACTTTCCATAGAGAAAGAAATCGTCACTAAAGTTTTGAATAATTAACTAAGTATATTGTGATTGATTTTACTTATTGTATATTTATTGACAACAATGTTTTAAGTAGCATTGTTGTTATTTTTACGGAGTGGAGTGGCCAGCCTCATGCCCTACCTTCCCTCTTTACTGGGCTTACTACCAGCCAAGCGGGGTTAAGGAGTGCGTTTGTTGGCCGGGGTTCGAACCCCAGTCCACATGCGTGGTTGGTGAGCATTCTACCACCGAACCACCAGCTCATAATCCGGCTGAAATAGATTCAGCGATCAGAATGTTAACCTTGCATTATTGTTGCATCAGTATCTATCTACAGTGAGATAATGTTTCTGAATTCATAATTATAGAGCCTAGGAAAGAAGTTGTTGAAAACAATTGTTCATTCAAATCTTTCTTGCTTTTACTAATACCTAATACGAATTTTATAAATCATGTGAGTTTCATCTTGATTACACAGACCAACTAATTTTGAACTAATTTTTAAACTTTTAATTATCTCATACAACTGGATACAGGATAAATGAATTAACTCCTCTCAATATGATTCAGTGTATTGGGAATTTCCTGCATAGTAAACGATAAGTATTCCAAAAATCAACATATAATAACCTACTTGTTAGCCAACCTTCCTGTCTATTTCATATTCCTTACCAAAAAATATTATCTCGAGGAACTTGGTGTATAGCTAAGTAATCTTTCAGGTTTATGTTATTGCATTCTACGACAGTTCGAAGTCAAATGCACAATTCATGTTCTATTCTATCTGGAATTCAACAGCTAAAACGTCATGCCTTCTAGCCAGTGTCAGCTTATCTAATGAAACTCGAGCTTATCAGCTAAAACTTAAGAGATCAGAGAGTTTTAAGAGTTTCTTCAAAAGATGTTGAAGAGCAATGGGTACCCTCAAAAGTTCATCAACAAGTATGGAAGATCTGAAGTCACAAATGTAAAACAAATCACAGTGGGTAAAAAGCCAATCTACATTCAGCTTGATTATAAAGGTGAAAACATTGCACCGATGATCAACGGAAGGCTGAGTACGTCACCAGCCAGAGCCTATCCTGCAGCCAAGCTCGTTCCCGTCTATCGAACAACTTGCTCTTTGGTGCAATCAAAAATCGATAGATATCCTTCTCATGTTAAATCCAACTGTATGCACAAATTTACATATATCTGCGGGAGCAGTTATATTGGAAGGACAGAAAGAAGGGCATATCTCGGATTTTCTGAACATGTACCAAAAAGCTTATGTCTAAAGGTAACAAATGCTTTAAACAGTGCCATCGCCAGGCATCTCCTCGACACGGGTCATGAGGTGGACGTCGAAAAGTCGTTCAGAATTATCAATAAGCAAAAGAGCACAATTCTCCTTAAGTTTGCTGAAGCCATTTCCATCAGGCGCCTGAAACCTGATTTATGCGTCCAAAAAGAAGCGGTTATCAGTCTTTCTTTGCCCTGATAACTGGATATTTTTCATCTGAATACGTAATGCTGAAAGTTTCCATTGTGTGTGATCATTATTGTTCGGAATAGTGTTTAATATTACATATATATATATGTATATATTATTAGTGTATGCATATATTGATCGATTGATTTTTATAAAAACAAAATAATCGAGCAAAGAATATTCTTTTCGATAAATTCCTCTTCCAGGCTCTACAATTATATATATGTTTTTATACACAGAATATTTTAAATTAGTAGTTATTAACAATATTAGCGTTTTTTCAAATAATATCGATTTGTAAAGTATGATCAATGCTATTGCAGTTCATTAATGATGCTTAAATTATAATAATAATAAAGATATAACAGCGGATAGAATATCAACTAAAATTAGGGAAATTTTACAAAATTCTGGATTATTCAAACCTGGATGGCCAAGGTAATGATAATGACTGGACTAACTTCTTCTGGGTGCATAAATTAGGCTTATTAATATGAATCCCCACAGCCTCAGCAATATTTAGAAGTCGAACTCTTAAAGCGAAATTGAGATTCATAGGTATGCGGTAAATGACCCTGAAAGCATGATTAACGTCAATCTTGTGTTCTGTCTCCACAAGATGCGCCAGAATAGCACTGCGAATAGATTTTGTTTGACCTTTGCTTAACCAGGCAGGGTGATGTCCGGAAATTCGACGAGAAACACGCCTAATTGTACGGCCTATGTAACTGGCTCCACAGGAGCAGTTAAATTGGTAGATACACATGGAAGAGGCGAAATTAGGCAGTTTGTCTTTTATTCCCGAACGCAGAAGAGGAGTGGTTTTGAAGATACAGCGCAATTGAGCAGCAGGGAATGTTCTTTTTACCGCATTTCTGAGGCGATGTGTTAGTATTTCACTTGTGTTGTCTCCTAGGAACTGCATCTGCAAGAACAAGGATTTCTTTGGAACTGTTGGTACCTTGGATTGTTTTGGTTTTAGATTCATATTCTTATCAATAAACTTTTCCGGATAACCATTCTCACTTAGCAAACGTTTAATATTGTTGAGCTCCTCGTCAAGACATTCATCCGAGCAAATCTCTCTTGCTCTGTGGACAGTATAGATTTTTGTTTAAAATGAACTCTGTGCAAGTATGTTAAAATTGTTTTTGTAGATATATTTAATAATGTCTTTAGTCTGTAAGCAGCTGACGAGAAGCCAACGAAATAAAAGATGGTACCACTTTATTATTCTGCAAAAACTGTAGTTCTTGCTTTGTTCAAAAATGATTTCACTTAATTATGTGTTAATACTTGAGAAATCCGGTAACATTTTTTACTCACAAACGCAATCAGTAGTGAGTTCGTATAACCAACAAATAATCATCACTCATTGTGGATAACACATAAAGGCTAAAACCTTGTAGCTGGAACATTTTGCCTATTTCCCACACAAACTGTAGTTCCTACAGCTTAATCTATATTAATGGTCAGACAGGAAACTCACATTATACCGTAGGTTCAGTAATAGGATAGTGAATTATCCACAGTAGCCTTAGAAAACTTAATAAGAGCCTTTCATATGTGAATGTAATTGTCCCGGTGAATTGTCTCACTGAATTGGGTGGTTGCTAGTTGCGTTCCCAAGGGCTTTATGTCACGAGGATGTAATGATAAAGAAGAAAACACTCTGAAACATTTGTATGGAGTTACTAGTGGTCAGTTTCTGAGATCATACTAGGCAAACTACACTGAAAGTATTTTTCAGGATATTGTTGTTAATCAGCAGCAAAGGTCAGAGTCTCGAAGACGAACAGATAAGGTTACAGTTCTTAACACACAGAAGATTCCAGCTTACAATAGTTATGACTTCATAGCTAACACTGGGGACAGTCAGTGCGAAGTTATGAAGTCTGTAGACTCAGGGTAACGTATAGCTCTAGAGCTGAAATTTAAAAGTATCAACGGGAACGCACAACCAAGAATAGATACTGTGACTCAGAACAAGTACTGTCTATCTCTAGTGGACCAATAAAATCATTTATATATATAAATTAAATGGTACTACAGGGATGGATGCTAGGTTTGATTTTCGATGGAAATTTCATAATTACGCATGATGAACTCATCTTGGATTCCGCCGGCAGTCATCACCAAGCAAATAAAATTTTTAAAAAAAACTTACCAATATTCCATGAATTATTAGACGATATTGTATTATCTTGGAAAGATAGAATACTATCTTCGTACACATCATTCACTGAGATATTTTCACTTTTCAAAGAATTGACATCAACTTTATTATTCTCTTCATGACTGTCATCACCATCACCATCAACATTCTTAGCTTCCACAGTATCTTCAACATCACACATAACTGTTGCACCTGTTTCTGGCTGATAGATATCAACTGTCAGGCTGGCGACCATTTTTACCAAGGATATGCAAGCGGTCAATTTAAAGTCATCTATAAAAAAACAAACACAATATTCCCAAGTGAAGTTGTCAGTTATTCAATTTAATTCGATGCAGATTTCGTCACCAACCAACGCCAATCATTGAAAATCAGAGAGGAAGGCACAGATATTTCGTCTTAGTTTGGAACTCTTCATCAGTGAGGAAATACACATTGAAATCGATCCAGAGCCCTATAAAAACCCATAATCTAAATATCTATCCCCAGGTCATTGATGTCTAATGAATGGATGTCCTGAGAAGCCGTGGCCGATGGGGTCCACTAAGTTAGGGTGAAGTGGCATTAGTTGATGGTGGAGCTATATCAGGACTTGACAGAAGTTCAGATTCACGGGTCATTGAATTCTGTCCCAAATGGCTGAATGGATGACAAACTTGGCATAGTAACTTGTAAGTCCAGAGTTCAATCCCTCGTATGATGGTGGGTGTGCACTCTGAAGAGTTCCAGAATAGGACGAAACAGATCTCTATAAAAGGTGTTGGTTCGTGACGAAATCTAGACTGAAATTTAATTTAAATCCCTACGAAAACCCACAATCTAAATATTCAGTTTACGATTACCAAGTAGAATTTGAAAATACAATTAATTTTCAGTAGGTTATAACCATTAGTCACATTCCATGAAATTCAGTTTCAAGGTTGGGGCTTAGACTGACCCATTTCTTCTCTTAATATTTATACTTTGATTCGAAATACTCCTCATATGTGATAGACAATAAAGGGTCAAGCTGGAAAAGAGCTAGCGGCGGTCAAACGATAACATGGCACAAGTCAATGAAATCTGCAACAGTTAGTCTAAGCCACGTAGGTAGGTGTTTTGTTCTTCGTTATTACTATTCCTTTTGTCTCACACCTCTGTTTGCTGTCTATATTATGCATTTCTCCTACTTTCTTCTCTTGTTTTGTGTGCTACATGGAGTGTGGCGGCTTGAACTGCCACACATATGTGCAAAGTTCTATGTCGAAAACCGACCGAGACAATAAAGGTATCACCGGTTTAGTCTTTAGTCAACTCCGAGTTTCAAAGTCTTAGTCATCTACGTGCGTCTTGATACTGACTATCCACTCAGGCAGGCAGAAGTAATAATGTCCTTATAACAAAAAGAAGTATTTGTATATAGATACTGAAGTGGAAATAGAGAACCAGTTCACAACTTTTAGCTCAGCCAACAGACAGAGCGGTGTAGAATAACTCTGTGATTTAATTTATCACATTAAAAAAAGACATGTTAGTGAACGGAAAGATAGTAAAGTAAGTGGGTCGAATAAATAAGACAAAACAAATCCGGTAACAGTGTCATCTCTGTGCTCATTTTTAGGCGTCCTGAGATCAGTATGTTTACACTTAACCAAAATTTTCTTTCCGAACTTCAATCATCAATTGTTCACAGTCATACATAAAACAATTAGCACACATTAGCTTTAAATTAAAAATAAAGCTGTGCAAATAATTTTCATATAAATTATCTATCTGTATAATCAGAATCGAATCAAAAACTTGGAAAGAATGACCGTTTAACACTCTTTAGTTCCCAGAAATTGTGTCAATCAAAAATGAAATTAGCTTTTAGTACGCCTATTATTTATAGATTCATATTTAGATTATGGCAACTATGTGGATTTGAATTGATTTAACTTCAGTTATTAGACACTTTCACGAACTAACATCAGTTAGCGTTAGCATTAAACAGCTGTTTCACTCCACTTCGGGACTCTTCAACAGAGCGTGCCCATGACCCCACGGGGAATCGAACCCGGGACCTTCAAGTAACAAGGCTAATCTCGTTGACTATCCAGCCGCTTGGGATGGAATTCACGGGTCGTTGAATCTCTGTCCACTTTTAGCTGGTTCCACAACTGGCCATAAACTTCCATGATCTCCATGTCACATCCGGACGAAAAACTCGTTTTTCCTCACTCGGGTACCGCTCGAGGGCCTGGCGTACGATGCAGCTGTTGATGAAAGTCTGAGGTAGCCTGTCGGAAATGTTTTGGGTGACACGCACACCAAGTCTCTGAATCACATAGAAGCACTGGCTGACTTGACACTAGTGTTGGGAATCCAGGTCTTGTTCCTTATGCTCAGAGCAGCAGATTTCCACACTGAATTCAGGGTAATGAAAGTGTCTATTATTTCCTGATCCTGATTTTGACGATCACATCTATGACGCTTGTAGTTGTAACGATACCGCCTACGTAAGAGAAAGAAGTAACTGGTTAAATCAGTATTATTTCACCAACTTAATGATAGGAGATGATTTTAGCTCTATGGGTGCATCAGTGTGTTTATATGCATAGGGAGAAGGCTTTCATGAAATGGAAGTGTTTTTCCCTAAATTCAAAACGACTTATTATGTAAGATGATTCGAAAGTTACTACATTTGCTTAGCAACCAGCTTCAGTATTTTGGAAGCACTACTCAAAGCATACACAAGATTCTAAGATGACCGAAACTGATAACTAGCAAGCGACCATGAAATAAGTATCTCCCGACACCATTCAGTGTCAAATAATATAACTGTCATCATTTCTAACTTTTATGATAATCAGAAACCAACGGATTCAAACCATAGTTGATGTATTGCTTTCATTATATTATGATTTTAAATTTGATTTCACTTGATTGGTAATGGTTACCACTTGAAATCAATACCCTTAATTTGGGGGTGACGAGTTCAAGATAAGATGAAAACCGTGTTTTGAACCAGCATGAGATTCACACTCATATATGTATCATTAAAACTATATTCGCTCTTATGAAGTGAAACAGTGACTATCTGACTTGGAGCTCTAAATGAAAGCTACATTTCAGAAAGGCATATATAAATTAAAGTAGACGAATGTAATTGGATTGTAATTAACGAAAACGTATGGTAAAAAACTGTAAGTAAAGCAATGAAATAATTCCAATGTTTATCCATACTTCGCATATCAGACTTACTAATGAAGGCTTGACGATCTTCTTCTTCGCTAATAATGAAACAACGTGGAAAAAATCGGTCAGCATCACAATCAGCAAACCATCTAATATTACGCAATTGTCGACATAAACCAACCTGATAGAAACAGTAATTAAGCAACCAACATGTTATAAGAAGATGTAAGTAATACTTCGAATAGAACGATTATCAGAACATATATACGGTTACAAACAAATACCAGTAGGGTGCAGCAGGTCGGTGTGAGGACAAATACTCGCCGAAGACATTGGCTAGGGGTTGAATTGGCAGAAGTTAGAATTCATGGGCCATTGGATCGGGTCTCAGTGGCTTAATGGCTACGAGCTAGCTCGCCTTGTAACCAGAAGGTCGTGGGTTTGAACCCTGGTGGAGGGTACTGATGAAGAGTCCCAAACTAGGACGAAACAGCTGTCCAGTACTCCCAGGTTTTCCAATGGTTCTCTAACCAATGTCAGTTCATGATGAAATCCTGTAACCAATCAACCAAATCCCTACAAATAAATACCAAAGTGTTGATGAAGTGGTGTATACTGTGACTCCAGCAATAAGTGACACAGATTCTCATCTTAGAAGATGTAAATATATGCACTCTAATGACGACCACTAACTGGCGCTAGAGTAAAATGAATTGACTCCCAGTACAGAGTTGTAGTGTCATTCAACCCAGTGATCACTTAACAGTAGACAACTAGTATGATTACTGTCTAACACACTCTGGGAAGTTCAGTAATAATCTGAAGAGTTTCATGATGCAGAATATGAGTTTTCTGAGGAATGAAAATCTGAAAAATATTATGTGTTAAACTACTAACTAGGGATAGCACGGACGTGATATTCGACGCAGCAGTTCGCTTTGTCCTCCTATATGTCTATGAGACATGGCCACTGAAAGTGGAAGATATGCGGAGACCACAGATGTTTGCGTCCTATCTCCCGCGTTAATTGGTATAATATGGTGAGTAGAATTTAGGTTAGGCGTCGAGTATTAGGTAGTTGATAGGGGAAAGTTAATTGATGAGGTTTTGAAACTACATTGGTTGAGATGTCTGGGACACACGTTGCTAATGTCCAGCCATCGCCTCCCTCGATGACCAATGTTCGCTGACATATGGGTTGGGCTGGTCAAACCAAAATATGGCATCAATCGATGAAGTTTTTAAACACTTAATTTGAGCCCCGTAGGAAGTTGTGAACTGTCTGGTCAGCGTGATCGGGGTGTTAAGAATTAATGGCTGGAGAATGTTGGTGATATGCCTCAAATTGTTCTCAATGACTGAGATGCATTCACCCTTTGTGATACCCCAGATCCACTAAATCCTGATGTTTTCTGTGTTACTATTCTTTCTTCCGTGGATTTCTGTTGATTGTAGTTCAATTTTTCCAATCAAAGTTCGATGAATCCGTAGCTTACACAGGCAGTTATTCATAAAAATCTTGTTTCAACTTCTTAGCCACCCTAGAATTATCTTAAACAAGTGTAAAGATAGGATAACGGTTAATAATCTGACACCAACTCTAGCCAGTTTGGGTCTGTTAATATATATATATATATGTATATATATGATTTTCAAAAGCTTCCAGCAGTCGTCATCCAAAACATGCATAAAAAAGGAGTTATTACAAATAAGAACTCATGATTTAGCTGAATATTCCACTTTCCATTCAGAACATTCTTATGATAAAATCTGTGCTTCCATCTCTAAGAGATGCAGATTTCGGTCAGAAGGAAAATGTGTTTTTTCTCTCAACATGGCAAATAAATCTCACTGTTGATACATAACAAACTTAAGCGTCGACAAAAACTTCATGCCAATTATCTCTTCACGTCTAATACTACTGGTACGACTTTGACAACTAGATACTAGACAAAATTTGCCATCATATTTTGAAGGTCTAAATACTGAACAGATCTTGATAGTTAAGAACTCCTGGACGCTAGTTAGCCGAGATTCTGATAGCGGACATAGACTATCCAAAAAATATAATTTCAAAGTGTTAGTGTGGTGAGAGCTGTCTACTAGCCAAATTGGTAGACAGTAATTTACGTCAATATTTAGGTTCCCAAGATTTGTCGTGAGAAACAACCAATCGGAAGACTGTGTTTGTTTGTTTACATAACCATAGTAATGTACATGAAAATATATAAATATGCGTTGATTTCCTTAATAAATGATCTGTTGCCTGGCTCTTGCCTTCTGTCGCCACATTAGTTTGTAGGGATTCAACTGGTTTCAAGTTTGATCATGCATTGATATTAGAGCATTAGACAGTTGTTTCATCCTAGTTTGGCACTGTCCAGTGGTGCACATCTGTGATCCAACTGGGTGTCGAACGTGGGAACTTCAGGTTACTAGGTCAGCTGCTCGACTATTTAGCCCCTGGGACGTGGCCCACTAGGTCAGGTGTGAGGATAAATACTTGCCTATGAAATTGGCTGGTGGTGAGGCTAAAAACCGAAAATTGACGGAAGTTACAATTCATGGGCCATCGGATTTCATGTAAATGGCTGAATGGCCAATGACACCGCATTGGATTCTGGGTGAGTACTGCTGAAGAAGCATCAAAATAAGATCCGGATTTTCAACTCCAATGTGAAGTCAGTCAGTACTACTATACGGATCAGAGACTTGCACTGCGCGTCATAAAGAGCATCTCAAACAAACTACAGACCTTCATTAACAGTTGTCTTCGCTCAATACTCAAGATCAGATGGCCGGCCAGAAAACATCAGCAACAGAGATCTCTGGCAATGAGCGAACCAACCCAGCAGGAACCAACTGTGGAACAAATAGGCAGGAAGAAATGGAGGTGGATTGGCCATACTCTGAGAAAACAAACCATCAAGTGACACCACTAGACAAGCCACCGCTCGAGTGGAACCCGAAAGGGAAGTGGCGAGTTGGTCGTCAGTGCAAGGGTGAGGGTGACATGGAGGAGATCATGTGAAGAGGAGATGAAAACATGTGGGCAGACTTGGAGCCAGGTGAAGACTTTAGCAGAGAACCGAACGCAATGGAGACGCATGGCTGAAGCGCTATGTTCCTCTAGGAATTAAAGGAAACAATAATAATAATATAATACTGCTGAAGAATCCTAAGCCAGGATGAGACGGCTATCCAGTACTCCTTGGTTTTCTAGTGTTTCTCTAAATGATGCCACCTCATGATCAAATCTGCAACTATAAACGACTCGACTGGCCAGAAATTGTATTCGAATGTATTTCGTGGTACGTGTGTTTAAAGACAATTCATAAAAAAGCATTGTAAATAGGCTTTTACTTGATGCTGCTCAAATGGAGAAAATATTAATGCGAATGTATGCCTAAAGTAAATATATGATGTAATGACTTTGAACAGTGTCATTCAATGTTTATTCATACTTGTGATTTCCTGTCGATCTAAACTGACTGAGTTTTTTTTCCTTCACGTTCCCCAGTGGAACATAGGGCTTCAAGCTAGAGGCTTGAAGTTTCTGAAGCAGTGGTGATTATTTTTACAGGATGGGGTTGCTAGCCTCATGCCCAACCTTTCCTCTTCACCAGCATTATTTCTGGCTTAGAGAGGTAGAGGAGTGCGTCAGTGGCTGGGGATCGAACCCCGGACCATGTGCATGGTCAGCGAGCGTCCTAACCGCTGTGCCACCGACGCACCAATTGACTGAGTTAGTTAACGTCATTTCGCCATACAGACTCCTTGAACAGATCTCTCGACAATACTGTGATTACCGACTTGAAGTTAATTGACCGAGTTTTCAAGCGATGGATCATACATAGTCAATGTACAAACATCATCACTCATTAGGGAGTCCCATATAAAACGAAACACGTGTCCTGAATTCCTCCAAGTAACTTTAAGTGTGATTCACTGTCATTTAACTGTTACCATTGACTACAATAAATGCCATAAGCTTTATTTAATATGAAATACTAAATATGATACAACTGAAAGATTTAATAGTCTCAGTTGGACCACGACCATGACTACAACATATATGCAACTGTACTATATATTTTATTCTCTTATTGAAACTGAGATCAGTATAATGAGGAATGGGTGTGGCAGATATATATATATATCTTCTTTTTTCAAGTATTTTTCTATCCTCTTATTCCTCTGTGATCTCAGTTATTTACATTGAAATAAAGATCATTGTGACATAGTCAGTATACAACAGAAAAGTACTTTCTATTACCGTGTCATTTATACTTATATATATTGTGAATTAAGAAAAAGTTACTCGTTTCTTAGAAACACTGCAACATGAAAGAGGTATCGTTATCTATTTTAAACAAAGAAGTCCTGTTATTCTTCTTCTTCTTTTCTTATTAGAAGTAGTAAATAAAAACAGTTGAATGGTAGAATCGTAAACAATCTTACTACAGAGAACTAAAATTTACACACACACAAAAGAAAAACAACTCTGTACAGATGAGGTGACCCAGTGAATTACATTGGTGATATCACTGACAATACGACCTAGAAATAGAAACCTAATGAAAAGCTAACGAAAACTACTCTTATCACTTCAATCATAACCGCAACCACAAGAACAACGATACCATCGACGACATGCGAAAGCAAAACGGGAATACGGACCACTGATGAGAGGATTTTCAGTTTCTCATATAACAGTTAAAACAGTTGTTATCGATGCTGAATTCACTGATAATTTTAAAGAGTTGACATTCAGTGAGAGTCTAGAAAGGGCGCCATGAGCAGAATACACCCATCTTGAGGTTATAGGCAAATGTCAGGCTAACATTAGGCACAATCAGGGGTATATAACTAATGAACCTATGTTAAATTGCCGTGGTGTTTGCCATCACTCTCATAAGTTTATAAAGTTAAGCAATAGGCTCCCAACTGAATGACAGCACCAGTAACATTGAATTGACCCAACGCTTTGAAAAAGCAAATTTGGTGGGAAGAAAAGAGCTCTAATTAAACATTAATAATGAATGCTGTTCAGGATTTTGGGAAAATATCCAATTCAGAAAGTGGCTTAAACTAAACTCTAACCAGTAATTCCTAATTTCAATGTAGATTTCATCACGAACTAACACCAGAGAGTACTAGAGGGTTGTTTTGTCCTAGTTTGCGACGCTTCATCAGTGCTTACTCACTATCCAGCCAGGGATCAAACTCTAACTGGCTTTGGTTTGTGAAGAAGCATATCTTGAAATTAATCAAAATCGCTAATAAAACAACCGTTATCTGAATGTCAGTCTTTAGCTCATTGATATATATACTGAATGGATGTCTTGAAACCGTACTGAGAAGCAATGGTCAGTGGGGTCCACCACGTAAAAGTGAAGTTGATGGTCATCCAAGCGATTGATTGAAAGTGTCATTATATAAGAAGTTGGAATTCATGGTTCATTCGATAGGGTCCCAGTGGCTAAATAGTCTGCTAGTCCGCCTTGTAACCAGAGGTTCCTGCGTCCGAATCCTGGTGGGTGCCTACTGTTGAAAAGTCCCAAACTAGGATGAAACAAATGTCCAGTACTTCCGAGTTTTCAAGGTGACATGTGATCATAGCTTTCTAGAAGTGACCAATCATTTATGCAAGGTGGGTAGACAGACTAAAAATTAATTAACTTTCTTTAGGCTTACTTTATATATATATATACAGTGGTTTCCTTTCATAAATATACTTTCCGTCTCACGACGTTTTGTGTTCTCGGCTAAGTAGCGAGCTGGGAGATGAGACAGTTGCTGTATACGTTGTTGGCGTAGACAAGCCATATTGGTGGTCACCAAATATATATATAAAACAAATATCTCTAGCTTGTGTTGAATCGTGACGAATTATACACTGTGATTAATCCAGTTCCCAGCCTTAACTCTGAATTAACTGTAATCCATCCTAACACATATCTAACCCTAAACTAACCTAAATCTAGCCCTAATCTAACTGTAGCTCTTTATCCTCCTATGAGGAACTGATAGTTATTTGAGCAACACTTTAAATAAACGTATCTTGTGAAATATTCTTACACTTCTTTAAACATTTTTAACACACACAGTGTTATCTTCCTAGGTCGGTTTGAGGTGACTGATACGTGTATTCGTTTAGGGTCTTATAATTTAAATTCCCCAACTTTTATTTCATTTTAGCCAACACTGCCCGCATAACTTTAGTGTATTGCATTTTGCATCATATAAAAACTTACAATAACATACATAAAAATTAAAAAGTTGGAAAAATAACTTGAAAAGTTTTATACCCTATGGAATCTAAAATGACGAGAGAGAGGGAGAGGGGTAGCCAGACGTATGGAGATAGAGAGAGAGACCAATCATTACAGTTGGCAACAATAAGTCGCTTTTGACTTACTTGTTATCCCGTGAAAGGTTATGGACAGCAGATAATGAATGTAAGTAAAAAAGCAACTAAAATATCTTCGTAAGTAATATTAGGAAACTGATATCCATAAGACTAAGTATTTTCAGACCAGTGGGTAGGAATCACTTAACTAAATGATCAATAGGATCAAATACGCACTGGAATTCAGGGTGAGCATTTCGTCCTATTTGGGACTCGTCATCTGGATATACCTACATTTTGCAGTGAGTGATGGTGTCCCCACTGACAACAGAACTCAGCAACCATCATTTTAAACACCAAAGCGTTATCCACTAAGCGACTGGGCCACGAGGTCTACCTAATGTGCAATTGGTATCAGTTATATTATCTGTTGAAGTTATTTCGAGTTTCCTTCTGATCGATTTTATTGGACGGAAATGCTCAATCCTGTTTTGTACTGGAATTCAAAGATATATCATGCATTTTTTATTGTACACAGAGATCTTACTGGAAAGAATTCCTCATGTAGAAGTTAATCAGTTCTAGCATTCCGTGGAAGTTTGACTGCTTGAAAATCTCACAGACAGCAAATATCGAGTAGTTACAGTGATCAGAATCTCGCACTTCTTCAACTAAAACGTTTTCATAATACATTTAGATATAACAGTGGGGAGGGACTGTTTTTCTGAGTTCTTTGAATGACGTTGCTCTCAAAAGCGTATATCGTTTTTTAGATAATTGAATATGGTTTGAAAAATACTTATTTACCTAGAAATGGTTTAATGATCAGTATGCCATTTCATGTAGCAATGTAAGCTTGGATGCATAGTAATTTTATAGCATTCTTTTGATTATTGGATCATAACATGTATCATTAAACAGGTAGATTTCTGTGTTTTTATGAATAGTTCTCCTCTTATCGGGGTAATTTTATGTTAGTATAGACTAACCATTTTTTTATTCCTTTACGTTTCCAGTGGAAAATAGGGCTTCAAGCTAGAGTCCTGAAGCTTCGGTAGCATTGGTATTTATTTGCCAGCCTCACGCCCAACCTTCCCTCTTTACCAGTCTTATTACCACCGGCTTAACGAGGTAAAGGAGTGCGTCGGTTGCCGGGGATTGGACCCCGAACCATCTGAGTGGTTGGTGAGCCTTCTACCGCTGTGCCACCGACGCACATTGTGCAATTTATTTTTCAGTACCAATATATATCTGACCGAGAAAAAACTACTGAAAAGAGAACAAGCATTATTATTATTATTACCTTAGTCGTAAACGGTGCACCACTATGATGATTGATCATCTGATCCTTTTGAAGATAACGAAACTCCACTTGACTTTTACGTAATGACCAAATAAATCTTGGTATTTCAGAACGAACCATACGGGACTTGAAATAAATAGAAAACAGAACGTCAAAATCATTCTAAGATATTTGTCATGACATACGTTAAGTATGAATCAAACTAGTCTGTTAGCCAGTGGGCAAATATTCTGATTCTTTCTGAGACTTAGATTCGTGTTTATATAGATACAAATCTTCATTTATTTAATTGAATTTTAGATTTTCCCGTCGATTGATTGGACCGAAGTGCTCGGTCTCAGGTTGACATGTCGGCTTCTTGTGCAGATGCTTCGACGATGTCTGGGCATGTAATTAGAATTTAATTGGTGGATGGTGACTAGCAGTGGAAACTATGGGCACTGTGTTCGAGCCTCGGTGGGAACATCATCACTCACTGGGGAATGCAGGTACATCCAGATGACGAGTCCCAAATAGGACGAAATGTGCATCCTGGATTCCACTGCTAGTCACCATCCACCAATTAAAATCAAATCTTCATTTGCCTACAATGAACAAATCTCCCACCTTAAGGTTATCCCAAGTGACTTAATAGACAATATATTAAAATGGCTAAAAGAATGTGCGTTGGTGGCACAGTGGTTAGGACTCTCGCCGACCATGCACATGGTCCAGAGTTCGATCCCCTGCCGACGCACACCCGATATCTATGGTCGGCCTGCAAAATTTGGGCTACCGATATCCATGCTGAAAATTCCATACCTGTACCAAAAATACGGTGTGGAATCAAGCTGTAATCAAAAGTAAAAAATAAAAATAAAATAAAATAGAAGAATTTATTAGCATAGTGTTATTTCTATAAAAGCTTTGTCATCGGTGTCTCTTTCTCTCTCCACCTGATTATTTCGGCATTCATTGCTGTAGCTGTGTTTCACGGTACTGTGTGACTGTGTTATATCATGCATAAGAATAACTGTGTTTTCACTCTGTTGTTAGTCTTCACAACGTTTTTCATTATAAACTTTAGTAAATTCTTATTTTCGAATGAATTTCTGGGTCTAAGCTGTAGCTCTGTTAAGAATCTTAAGTAGAATTCCTAATGCAGTCTGTTTATATGGTAGTACTATGGGAGTTTTTAATTCTTTCTTAGTTGTATCGTCACCACCATTCATCTTTCTTTGTTCTCTCAAATTCCTGAGTAAGAATGCCTCTACTATACGTTTAACTCCTCCTTTTAAACTGTTTGATTTAATAACCCAATTACTGAAACATTCCACTATATTTGCGCCGAGTGAGCTGAAGTGAGATGAAATAAAATTTAAATATCTAAAACTATATTCATTTTTATTATTTTCTTTATATATATGTAGAAAATAGCTAGTCTGCACTGAAAATATCACCTGAACTTTATGAACATCAAATTTCATTAAATTGTTTGTGTTTTTTTATTTTGAGAAGACGACAGGCGTATGATAGATTTCACCATAAGTATGCACCAGTTAAAGAATTACATAAGAATAGGCAGCTTTGGAAACTGGTTGGTAGGTTTAGAATTACGAAGAAACAGTTGTCCAATTATTATTTTTATTATTATTCCCTTGGGTTCCGAGTGGAACATAGGGCTTCAATAACACGCCTCCACTTTGTCCTATCTTCTGCAGTCCTCTTCAGCCTACCCGACGATTGCCCATAATCTCTCATCTCCTCCTCCTCCTCGCTACACGATCTCCCCCATGTCACCCTCTCACCGATGTCCCACTCGTCGCTTCCCATTCGGATTTCACTCGAGCAATGGCCTGCATTGCACGCGATGTCATTCGAAGGCCTCTTCAATGTATGTCTGATCCATCTCCATTTTCTCCTACATATTTGTTGAGCAATAGGCTCATCGTTGATTTGTTCCCAAACAGAGTTTTTTCTCGCTGACCTGCCATTTGATCTTCAGCGTAGAGCCAGCGAAGGGGGCAGCTGTTGATGAAAGTCTGCAGTGGCCTGTTGGAAATCTCTTTCGTCACACGCAGTGCAAGTTTCTGACCCGTATAGAAGAACTAACTGACTTGACATTTGTGTTGCAAATCCGAATCTTGTTCTTTATGCGGAGGTGTAGTGCAGAAGATTTGCAAACTGGTTTCAGGTTGATGAATGCGTATCTTGCCTTTACGATCCATCCTGTCTGACTTTGACATCTTCATCGGTTCCGACTGCCTGTAGTTGAAACGATGCTTCCTAGATAAGTGAAGGAGGTAACCTCTGTTAAATCTCTCCCGCTGATGAGATTTAACAGAGGTTGTCCAATACTCATTGGGTTTTTTTATTGGACTGACGTCTGCACGTGACGAAACCTAACTAGAAACAAATCGTGATCTATTCCCAGTAAGGTGAGTAGGGTAAACTACCAATACAGTATCATGAAAACTCTAAAATTGAGCTCAAATATTTTTTTCTGAATATATTCAAAAATGAGTTTCGTCATAAGCTTTCGTCATACATAGAGCCATTGAAAACTAAGAAGCATATGTAAGATACTATGCTTAAGATATGTGACCTTGATCGGTAATAACCCACTAAAACTCTAGGCATGACAACCAAAATTGTCAAAGCTTGTGATGACCACGATATATTCAGTCACTTGGATATCTATGGATTTTCTGTTGCCACTAATCTCAGAAAATGAATTTACGCATAAGCAGGTAAGCTCAGCTTTGTGATATTACTAACCGAAATCCCTTTGGACGGTTGCATTTCATTACGCACTAAATAAGACTGACGCAACAAGTAAGATGAACGTGTGTAGTATGTATAGTAATGTAGCGATTTCGAATCATTCAAATTAAAAAAATTTTATCAGTAATAAGTAAGTCTTCTCGGTGAAAACTCTCGGCAGGTATTTCTGTGTAAGACAAACGAAACAAGTTACCGGAGACATGAACTGGTCCGCGATACTTGTTAATAACTTCAAGATAGCTGCAGTGTAACTAAGTAGGTTCTATTAAAGTTCTGGTTTTGGGTAAGTAATTGGGAAAGTGAATTCACTAACTACACAACTCTTCATTTGGAGCTTCAATCTGATTAAAATCTCTGAAGTAAAACAAAAAGTTATAGCATCTTAGGGGTCATATCTTGAATGGATTTCATTGCACACACACACAAAACTTCATGTCAGTATTGCTTTATATACAACCACAGGGGTTTGTATATAAAAGAAAAGACTGTTTCCAGGACAGAAATTGGTACTTTCTGTGGCTTTGTTGCGTATGGAAACCGTAGAAGAAATTCTCCGCAAATAAGTACTCAGTGAGTCAGCTTTGTAATCATAGTTATACTTGATTAATGTAGGTTAAGGTAGACTTACTTTACCAAGATTTGATGTTTTGTGCTAGCTGGATGAATGTTGCTACTTAACTTATGCTACCTTACTTACAGAAATGTATCTTCTCGTGTAAGTTAACAAAATCATGACTATCCTTTTTAATCTATTTATTATTATTCATTGAATGTCTAAAGTTAGATCTCATACGTTGACTGGCAATGAGCTCTATTTGACGGGGATTTTATGTAGGCTGAAGCTCATCAGAAAGTCAATACTCAGTTATCCGTACTGATGACAGAGACTAACAGACGAGTTTCATCTAGGCCACTAGACACACGATATTGACAGGCACCATGAGTTACAAAACTCGAGCACACCAAGGAATTCTCCCCACTAAATCCTACATTATTACTTCGCCTTCTGATCACAGTACATAATCAATCGATGGAATTTAATCAATATATGTGGTCAGATTAACTGGCGAAATCCACTGGCCTACTATGTGACATTATTTTAGAGCAAACATAATTAAGAATCGTGGTAGAATCTAAAAATATAAGAAAATTGTCGACAAAAAACTTTTGTTCCTTCAAGTGTATCACCAACAGACTAACCATTATCCCATAGTATCCATCATCTTCCTCCCATGGTTGAACGCGTTGCTTTTCTGAAGAAATTTAAAAAAAACTGTTTTAAATGGTTTCAAAAACTATTTTGTATAGAGTATTAATATTATCAAGTTTATTATTTATTTCTCAATTCGAATTTAAAACAAACAAAAAACGTTAGTAAAGCAGGATTGAATGAATTCGTCGAATTTCTATCGAACTCTTCGACTGAGTGCTCTACACACAGTGGTATATATATATATATTAGATGGTTGGAGGCAATCGGCAGGAAGCTTTGGACCTAGGTTTCGTGCTAGTTGGCACTCATCAGTCAGCAAGGCGTATCTGCAACCTCGAAGGAACTCATGTCCCTTCTGAGATTCGAACCCGCGTCACCCAGTGCTGCAGTCAGAGACGTTACCAGTGAGCTAGTCGGGCTCGCGATTGACCTCCTGTAGGACTTAGTGGATATTTTGATTTTACACTAGTTACTAGTATCAAATCAATATATATATATATATATTCGCCCAAGCGGTTGACAGCAGCTGAAGTCAAAGTACCAGATGGTTCAGTTACAAAGCATCTTATAGACTATGGACATGATACTAACGCTAACAAGTCATTCATATTTGTCAGTAAGCAAACAAAAAGGATGGTGCGGAGGTCTACGAAATCACAGTTTATAAATCCAGTCTGTGTTTACAGAAGTAAATAGAGGTCACTGTGAACCTACCATGGTAATATGTTTTCCTTATTAATAGTTATTATTATGGTCAATATTTTTATTCTATGTCTTATTATTATTATTCTTGATTCATTTAAAACAATCGTTAGTCAGTGCCATTATCTTAACTCGTTTTTAGTATTACTGTTATTATCCCTGTGATCCAGCATGCAATTCTTGATATATTCAAGTTCTTTCTGTTATAATCCATTGTTTATTGAAGCGATGTAGCTGAACCGTGGTGCATTATTATCTTAAGTTTAACTTCTCGTACTGCCTTACCCTTGTCTATCTGAACATGACCTGAAAAACATTCACACCTGTCGTTTTGTATGATTTATTCAATGTCGTTTATTTACTTGTCAGTCACGTATTTCCCAATATAACTCTAGAGGTATATATTTATATATCATTGTATGTAGAGCATTCAGCTGAAGAGTTCTACTAAAATTTGATGAATTCATTAAATATAGCTTTATTAACTTTTCCTGCTTTGTTTAATCAATTATCAATTCAGAAAGTGTTGATTTTTGAAGTGCACATATAGTGAGGCAATAGTCTAATCATTTTTCCCCATTCTTTTGGGTTCCAAGTGGAACACTGGGCTGAAGCTTCAGCTTTGGAGTTGCTAGTCTCACGTCTAGCCTTCCCTCAATACCTAGCTTACTACTGGTTGAGTGAGGTTTAAGAGTGCTTCCCCAGAAAATCGAATCTACATCACATGCATAGATTACCCAAGCATTAATACAGAGGAATTTCTCTGTAGTCTGAGTTAAAAGGATAACAAACATATAGTGAAACCGCTTGCTAGCGAAGTACACTTCATCTGTATATAAGAAGCCTTCATATATACGACTGCAGTTCAAGAATGATGCACCTTGTGAAATAATTACTAACAAGTTAAGAAAATCTATTCAGAGAACTTCTAATGCTGGTAAACTACAAGTCATATTTTCTACGCGACTAGTAGTGATTCCTCGATTGAAAGATGAAGTACCTAGACTAACCACTTCTAATCGTATCTACCAATTCAACTGCGCTTGTGGTGGAGAGAGTTATATTGGCTGTTGCTCTAGCAACTTGATGTTTCGTGCTCGCTCGGGAAAATCTACCAGTGTGGTTAAGTAAAGGTGTAGTAAACACCATCAACAGTTCGATATAGGCCGCCTGGTTCAAACCGGCCACAAGGCCAGCACTGACGAGTCCTTCTCTGTCATCTACCGGGTACCGAATAAATTGCCAAAAACATCCAGGTACCACATACTTCAAACAGCAGAGTTTATCGCCATTGGCTTGAAACAGCCAGTGCTTTGTGTACAAAAGAAGTAAGTAAAGCCATTACTATCATCCTGGCTTTCGGTGGAGACAATAAATTAACGGATTTGTCTTATTTTCTTTCCTAGTTTTTCTGATATTCAGTGTGCAGTGTTATGTTGATGCTATCGAACTGTGATCCATTGATATTATTATTTATTATCATTTTTTATTTATTATAGCTTGAATCCACACAGTATTTTGGTACAACTATAGAATTTTCAGCATGTGATTTCGGTAGCCCAAATTTTGCAGGCCAACCAGTGATATCAGGTGTGCGTCGGCAGGGGATCGAACCCCGGACCATGTGCATGGTCGGTGAGCGTCCTAATCGCTGTACAACAGACGCACATGATGTTATTTAAACAATAATTTTGTTAATAACACTAATTCATTTACTATTATGTGTATATAACTGTAGAACCTGATGATGAAGAGTTATCGAAAAGAATACTCTTTGTTCAGTAATCATTCTTGTGAATTCCTTTAAAATTTTTAAAACATTCAGGCCACAAAATTTACTTGTCAAGAATGAAAAAATAAACAGTTTTTATTTTATTTTATTGAATATTTGTTGAAGGGGTTAATAATAGATATTAAACTTCTATGACCTCAAGATTGATCACAAACTGACTTCAGTTAGAGAACAATTGAAAACCAAGGTGTACTAGACAGCTGTCTAGTCCTTTTTGGAAGTATTCAGAATTATGCACCCATGACCCCACCAGGTAGCGTACCGAGAACCTTTAGGATATAAGATAGGCTCGCTGACTATTCAATCACTGGGACGAAATAGGGTGACTCATGTATGCTACCTTTTGATTTCTTATAGAGACTCCTTAAGATTACTTTGAAGATTTCAGTAAACTTTGAACTATATATATATATATACGACGAATTGAGTGTATTTCATTGCTTGGTTTCCAGCCTATGAAATTTACACTTGGTAAACGAGTAAAGTAGTCCATATGCTTTAATGGCAAACAGAAATATAGCTCATTTATAAGGTCACACGCATAAATATTTGTTTGTCTAGACATTTCAAATCAACAGTCAAGTGTCTAGCATTAATTGCTGAGTCCAACCGCTTAACGAAAAATTCCTTCTCACTGTTGTGCTTGGTAGCACCAAAATACCGAGATAGGTGGTTGTTATACATATCACTCTATTGTAATTGAAGGGCTATGGTGTTCTTAGTCCCCTCTTCAACCTTAATGTAAATGTCACTAGGTAATTTATTCAGATAACAAACAAGCTTATATTTCGTATCTAGGTGATCCCAATGCAGTTATATTCACATTTGATTCGATTTCTCCTTTACTATGGTCAATGCAGTCATGTATTCATTAGCTAGTGCAGAGCAGAAGGCGAACTCACTTCTCTATATCCTAAATACTGAACATGCTACCCAGTCTGATGACGAAACCCTTACAATCAAATATGAAAGCTTTGCGAAAACTTAACCATTGAACTAAAAAGTTAAATGTACATTTGAAGTAGCCCACAAATATAATAATGTGCGTCGGTGGTTCAGCGGCAGCATGCTCGCCAACCGTGCATGTAGTCTGGGCCATATTCAATCCCCACTCCCCGCGGTTGCAACGCACTCCCAGACATCCCCTATCCGGTATTAAGTCAGGCACAAAATGCATCATCGCTACCGGAACTCCAGTGCTCAAGCTTGAAGCCCAGTTCCTCACTGGAAGCAAAAGGAATTAAAACCACTGTCTCTGGTGAAATACATATCCTAGATTAATCAGTCCTATTTTCAAACTGAGAATGCATTTGAAATGCTATCAGTAGTATCACGTTATACACGCAACATTTCAAACAGAAAAGCTCCAAAGGGAAGTTTCATCTACAAAATCAGTGTAAGAAGCACAAAGTGAACTGAAATGAATTTTCATGGTAGAACTTTGCACAAAATTGCAGCAGTTCAAGTTGCCGAACCTCTTAAGTGCGTATAGGAATAGGAGAAATAGAAATACAATGAATCTGTGATAAATGGTTACTTATGGGTGAATGAATTATTAGGTAAAGAGTAGTAGGAACTTAATGGATCTTGGAGATCACAAAGAGTGAATTCTTCTGTTCTACTGAGAATGATTTTAAGACATATCACCAAATGTCAACAAACGCTGATCCTCCACACCTCGAGGACTCTAGTCAGATAATCCGTATCCCTTTATTTGGCTCAAACCAAAAATCAAAACCTTCAGGGAAGGATGCTATTGTTTTAGATCTGACTATGTCTAACTGTTTTCCAATACTATACTAGATAAAATTTCTCGATAGGGAAGTTAAAAGCTTGGTATACGTAGCGACTATCCTAGCAGTCCCAGTCAATACCGTTTCACAACCTCAGCAGTTGACTTCCCCTTTTTAGCTAATGCTCTAAGCCTAACTTCATTATTGCTGACGATATTATGCCACCTAACACCAAAGATGGAAGGCAGACACCTACTGCCAGAAGTGACTAATCTCTTTATATCTTTCACTCACAGCGGCCATTGAGAACAACCGTAAGAAAAGAATGAGTGAACTGTTGCACGATACACAAAAAGAAACACAAATGTATAGTACGGTGTGGCATTTATCTTTGTAGTTAACTGAATAAGTGAACTATACATTCAACGCGTTATGGTGACAAGTAGGATTTTGTTTGACTGGATGGAAGATTTCGTCATGAGCTGACATCAGTTAGTGAACCACTGGAAAACCTGGGAGTAATGGAAAGCCGTTTCGGCTCGGTTTGAGACTCTTCATTAGCACGCAGGTTGAAGATGAGGCAGTAACTCATAGAAGAAGACATTGCGAAATGGTCGTGCTATGTCATGAATTGACAGAAGTTAGAATTCATGGGTCATTGGATCGGGTCCCAGGGGCTTAATGGTCTACGAGCTCGCCTTGTAACCGGAAGGTCCTGGGTTCGAATCCTGGCGGTGGATGCGTACTAATGAAGAATCCTAAACTAGGACGAAACAGCTGTCTGACAGCACTCCCAGGTTTTCCAGTGGTTCTCTAACTGATGTCAGCTCATGATGAAATCCTCCATCCAATTAAAAAAGCCGCATCGGATTCATGCATACATTATTGATAAAAAAAAATATGCCTACCTTCATTTGCTGCAGTTACATCGTCGTCTGAATCACCGTCTTCAGAGTCCTCCATTGTTGTGTCATTTTGTAAAGAATTACAACTTCGTGAAGTTTTATTATCATTGACAGATCGCACTGATTTACTCGTCTCCTGTGCATTTTGCCCTGTGGATCCATTATTAGTATCGAATTTTTCAACCCAACCACGTGTCCTCAATGCTTGTCTTATAGGATTATATGGACCAAGTACTGAAAATATTTTTCGATTCTGTTTTTATTAAAGAGGAATAACAGTAAATAATTTATGTATATATGTATATGTGTATATATACTACTTAAAATCTAACAGGTTTGAGTACTATCGCGATTAGTGATCTTCTTAAGTAATGACATTTGCATTAAGAATAAGGAGAAAAGCGAGTATAAGTTACGTATGTCTGAAAAGTAACAAATTTCTGACTAACCGGAGCACCAAAGATTTTATTTCACCGTGTTTTCCTTCAATAGGAACAAGTGGTAGTGTTACCGCTTTTAGAATTTCCTATTGGAATCAGTTACTGGTGTGATAGGGAATGCACTGATAACCCCCCTATTATTTGTGAGGTGAGTAGCATTATAATATACTATGGTTATGCTGTGTTACTCTGAAGTTTTACTACTTTCTCCATGCGAGGGAAGCAAAAGAAAACTAATTCTTAGGAGCGAAAACGGCTGACTCCATAGTATTTCTTTGACATACTTAAGTTTTGCAATTAATAGTGTTCTCTGAGCTGGTTGGTTTGGTTGCGAAGCTTTCATCGTCCTTCTGGACAACATCTTCAGCGCTATATTTAGCACAAAGTGGAATGATTTAAATTTCTTCATGAGAAATTAATTGCAAATCATCCACCTGAGCTACAAATCTTCTCTATTATTTCAACATATTTAAGTTGCTTTTCTAAACTGAGGTCGGTAGCATTTTGAAGTTAACCGTGGAATAATGAAGGCAAAGAACTCTATTTTTTACTGTCTCAAAAGAAGTGGCTAAGACCAGCTGAAACAGGCCAATACAATCTAAAACAGATCCAAACAGTCTGGACAAATCTAACCATTGGGCCAAGGCAGAATATTTATTAGAATTAGACTGGATAACCTAGTAGCCCTACCTTATGTAACCAGTATAGTGGCTCATTTGTCAGCCTGACTTTCTAAGGTTCGTCATATTTGCAATTAATAACCTTTTGTGTAACAAAGATCGATTTGTTCTTTCCAGAATGGACAAATACTCTCCGATTACATTGGCTGGTGGTCGCGCTAAAATCACGAAGTGATAGAGGTTAGAATTTATAGGCCGGCCATTGGATTCCGTCCCAGTGGTTGATTGGTCAGCGAGCTTGTCTTGTAATCGAAGGGTTCTTGGTTCAAACCCCGACGGATGCATATCGATGATGAGTCCAAAACTAGGATGAGACAGCTGTCCAGTACTCCCTGGTTTCCAACGGTTCTCTAACTCTTGAAGATTAATCTGATGCTCGCCAGTGACTGGCTACATCACAAAGCTATCTGGAGTTCTAGTGGAAAGTCACGACCAGTGGGGTTCACCCTGTCGGGAGGGAAGACAGATAATCGCTGGTGACATTAGCTGGTGGTGCTCCTAAAATCACGAATCAGCACTATTATAACATTATCACCAACATAACACTATCAAAATGAATCCGATCTTAAAAAGTGAAAGGGTGACTCTAGGAAACTTAAGTGACATTAAAAGTATAATTGTTCCTAGATGCGTTAGAAATTGTCATTCATGCTTAACAGGTGGTGAGTCACTTCAGCTTGTTTCTTGATTAGATTTTAATCAGCATTTACAACTGTTATATGAAAATGTTTCTGTAATGAGATATCATTGAAGGAGAATTATGTAAAGGAAACAACATTGTTGTACTTTTCGTTTAATTTATCATCTAATTATCTTATAAATAATCAATCCTCTTGACATTTAACCACTGTAGCTTATCTAATTATTTTCATCACTCCTTACCCATGTCGTTTCGTGTCAAAAGTTTCTGATCAACTTGTTAACTCCATTATGGATAAGATTTTATTTTGATTCAGTTATGCCTCACATCTACTATCTTTAAATTCCAAGGCAAAATATATAGACAAACAGAAGGTGTAGCAATGGGATGGATCACCAATATCTCCTATCGTAGCAGATATCTTTATGGACAGCTGGGAAAATATTGCTCTTAACACACTTTAATCCTACTCCAAAAATATTGTGGAGATATGTGGATGACACTTTCACAGTGTTAAAAACAGAACATATCTCTAGCTTCTTGACACATATAAACTCACTAGTAGAGGGAATAAAATTCACATTTGAATCAGAAAATGAACAAGGAGAATTAGCTATGTTAGATTGTAAAATAAAACGAATAGAAGAAGGCAAACTGCACACTAGCGTTTATAAAAAGCCAACGCATTCTAATAGATATTTAGACTTTAATTCATCACCTCATCCGTTGTCTGTGAGAGTAGGCTTAGTTAAGTGTCTAACAAACCGACCAGTAGCACTAAGTAATACAAGAAAAGACCTAAATGATGAAATAAAACAGATAGAAGAAGCGTTGGTATCAAATAACTATCCTATAAAATTCATTAGGAAGATCAGAAAAGGTCAAAAGCAAAATAAAAATAATGGTGAAACTAATAATGATAACATAAATAAGAGAGAATATAAGGCATCTACAGTTATACCATATAAGGAGGGGACATCTGAGACCCTACGTAGGATTCTTAATAAAGCAGGAATTAGGGTGGCATTCTAACCTACAAACTCACTCAGGGACAAGCTCTGTAGGTTAAAGAACCATGTAGGTTGACGCAATGAAACAAAATAATATAATTTACAAAATACCTTGCAATGACTGTCAGTTAAGTCAACTACATAGGTCAGAACATAAAAATTAAGCCAATGTTAGAATGATTGATCCCACGAAGAACTCAGCAATTGCACTGCATGCATTAACACACAACCACACAATGGACTGGGTGGGACAGAGTTAAAATTCTAAAAAGTAATTTAGGTGGATTGAGAAAGAGATTGATTACTGAATCCTGCCTGGTTCGTCGAGTCTACACCCAACTCAACACATGCAATAGAAGTGACTCAATGTAAATACCAGAGATATGGAAGATATTATTACCACCAGTCAGTCAAATCAGAGGAGGATAATAAATAATCTTAAAATTCTATTTCAATTCACGTACATCATAACATTCTAACAAGTTACTTATTATGACTATAAAAACATTCGTCTTATTTCCCATCTGATTGTATTTGACTGATAATATTAATATTATGATTTCTCAATGTACATTATCTTATACTGATTTTTATTCAAATGTCTAATCATCAATTTCACTCATGTATATAAATGAAGGAAAAAGTTGTGTGAGTAGTGACTTGATATGATTATGAGTAATAGTTTGTGCTCGAAACGTGGTCATCAGTTAATATTACTGTATAACACTGTGTGATTTATGAAAATAAAATCTTATCCATAATGGAGTTATGCCCTACCACAGTGCCCAAGTTTTATACTTATATCAACTTGTTAACTTTTTGTTCATTTCTTTGTACGCCTACAAAAATCAAACGGGATTTATTACTGACTCCATTCATTCATATATTACTATGGATAACTTTGTTTATTTCACACCAAACTTCCTCACAAACTGACATCAGTTAGAGAACCACTGAAAACTAAGGACAATGAGACAGTTGTTTCGTCCTCAAATAAGTACGCACTCATGACCGAATTAAGGATCGAATCTAGAACCTTTAGATTGAGAGGTGAGCACGTTACCATCATGTCATTGGAACGGGATCTGACTGCCGATGAATTTTAACTCCCATCAATATGTGACCAAAGCCATGTTGGTTAAATATAACAGTCAATAGTAACTTATCATTAAGTGATTAGAACCGCATTTTTTTTCTTATTTTAAACTGATATCAATCCGTAATCAACTCGTAAAAATAAAACTAATCTTGACAAACCAACTACAGAAAATTAATCTGATGCTCGTTAGCGGCTTGCTACAGGACCGAGTTTCCTGGACTTCTAGTAATAAGTCGTGACCAGTGAGGTCCATCCAGTCAAGTGTGAGGATGGATTTCCCACCGATGACATTGGTTAGTGGTCGCCCTAGATCACGCTTGCCATTGAATCGAGTCCCAGTGGCTGAATGATATACGAGCTTGCTTGTAACCGGAAGGTCTTGAGTTCGTGCTCCAGTGGCTGCGTACTGCCGATGATTCCCAAACCAGGATGAAACAGCTGTCCAGAACTCCTTAGTTTTCAATGGGTCTCTAACTGATGTCAATCCGTGATCAACTCGTAAAAACAAAACTAATCCTTACATACCAACCATAGAAAATATGTAAAAAAAACAGTGTTACACTCTTACTAACTTTTATCGCTTCATCCACTTCATCTCTAGCTGCTTTTAAACGTTCCAATGACAGCTGAGTGGCTTTACCAACACCTGTAAGTGATTCTATAACGCTACGATAACGTTCAGTTTTACACTGTTGTATTGATTTACGTTGGCTAATAACATTTGTTGTAACAGAAAAAGACGATGATTTTGAAATTTTTCTTTGTGTTATTCCTGTTTTATTAAGTTCATTGCTTTTAGACATTGTATTGTTATGATTGTCTGTATGATGGGATTCATCATTTCCAGGTATTTGTAATTGTTCAGGATTAGAGCAGTCTGTTGTTTCAGCGGTTGTAGTTGTTGTCGTTGTTGTTGATGTTGTCTCTAATGATTCATTATCAAGAGAATTTGATTTATCTTCTACTTCACAGGGCTTTAATTCATCCATCTGTGCACAGTCTTCAGTTGTCTCAATGGTACAACATTTCATATTCGCTAATTCATCGTTTGGATTAGCTGTTTCTGTCAGCGTTTGAGATAGTAAACTATTACTTGCATTGAAGGGTTGGTTACCTAAGTTTCAAAAAGTTGGGAAAGATTTAGGAACAATACATTGATAAATGACGTTGTACATTAGCCTATTTCTAGACGGAAATAAATTTACCTATTTAGTTACGTATGTTGACAGGGTTGTGTGGAATGTATCACCAGTAAACTAATTGACACTACAACGATCTGGAATGTCTTGCACATTGCTGATGAATGAAGGACAAAATGAAATCTAAGTTCATGGCTTTCTGTCTACTGATTCCTAACAGATAATATTGAGCAAAAAGACGCGCCAAAGTTTGTATTACTTAGGTTTGTAACAACATTTTAAACTCTCTCGGCAAACTCGGATCGTCACTTGAGACTTTCCAACCGTCCCACATATGAAACATGTATATTATTCTACATCTCTTAACTAATCAGTCCTAAATGGGACGGTACTCCAGTCCGTCATTTGACTGTTAGCTACCACCACAAAAGTAAATAGAAAATTTTCAAAACAAAACATGTCAGCAAAGGGGAGATTGGATTCATGTTGAAGTGAAGTATTTATTATTATTATCGTTTCCTTTAATTCCTAGAGAAACACAGGGCTTCAGCCTTCCGTCTCCATTGCGTTCGGTTCTCTGCGAACCTTTTCACCTGGCACACACACACGTTTTCACCTCCTCTTCACATGACTTCCTCCAAGTCACCCACCCTCGCACTGACGACCAACTCGCCGCTTCCCTTTCGGGTTCCACTCGAGCAACGGCTTGTCTAGTGATGTCACTTGATGGTTTCCTCAGAGTATGGCCATTCCATCTCCATTTCTTCCTGCCTATTTGTTTTACAATCGGTTCCTGGTTGGTTCGCTCCCAGAGATCCCTCTCTGTTGCTGATCTTTTCTGCTCGGCCATCTGATCTTGAGTATTGAGCGAAGACAGCTGTTGATGAAGGTGTGTAGTTTGTTTGAGATGCTCTTTATGACGCACTGGTCAAGTCTCTGATCCGTATAGTAAGTAGCACTGAATTCACATTGGAGTTGAAAGTCCGGATCTTATTTTTGATGCTGAGTGTTGTTGACCTCTACACAGACTTGAGAGTAGTGAAAGCTTGTCTTGCTTTTCCGATCCTTGCTTTGATATCCTCATCAGTTCCGTCCACCTGTAGTTGAAACGATGCTTCCCAGGTAGGTAAAAGAGGTTGTTTCTTTCAGGTTCCTCCCATTTATGCTGACCGTTTCTGTTGTTGTTGCTGTTGACCAGGAATCCTCATCACCTCTGTTTTCTCTATGTTCACCTGAAGTCCTATCTTTGATGCTTCTTCTGACAACTTGTTGATTTTCGCTTGCATATCTTCCAGTTTGTGTGAAATCAGACATATATCATCGGCGAAGTCCAGATCCTCCAAGTTCTTTGTGTGAGTCCATTTTATGCCTGTTTCCTCATTGCCTGCTGTTTGTCGCATTATCCAATCTACTGCAATCAGGAAAATCATTGGCGATAGTAGGCAGCCAGCCAGCTTGTCTTACTCCTGTCCTCACTTCGAAGGATTCCATGAGTTTCCCTTTGTGGATTACTTGACATTCAGCATTGTCGTACAGCTGTTGGATGAGATGTATAATTGTCGGTGGCACCCCGTAGTAGCGAAGTAGTTGCCAAAGCATCTCTCGATCGACGCTGTCGAAGGACTTTTCAAAGTCGATGAAGTTGAGATAGAGAGGTGAAGTGAAGTAATTAATGGACATAAATTACAACTCATACTTACCTGAAGTACACTTCGGCTCAGTTGAATCTGTCTGTTGTAGTGTCCAGTAGTCATAATTTTCATAGTTAACTTTTGTTGCATTACACGACTCTGTAATGCCACCATTGTTTGACTGAGACACTGTGACTAACGGAGCTAGTCTTCTTCGAAATAAGACTCTCATAGGCTCATTAATAGCGATGAAATAAAAGGAAACTAAACTTGAATAAAACTAATCTAAAAAATCAAATAAAAACAAAAAGTAAAAGATTAGAAAACTTTTACTACATAAGGAGTTTCCTCTCAAAAGTGGTTTTTATCAGTGATCGATTTTAACTACTGAAGTACTGAAAATCAAGGGATGTCAAATAGTCGTTTTGCTTGCAGTTTGTGGATTATCCATTTTTAATAAAGACTGCAGACAAATATCAACTCTGGTATAATTTATAACTAACTTAAAGATAGATTTCTTGAGTTTTCATTGAAAACTTGAAAGCACTACTGACAATTAAGTTGGTTATATGAAGTGTTACACATCTTGTGATAAATGACAGTTTTGGCGTAATTCGAGGTGAGTATTCATCACAGTTTGCTTTGAAAACCAAAATTATACAGACGACAATAAGCGATCTGCTTGGCACCTTAAATAGTAATCGAGAAAGCAAGTAAATTATAATGGTGATGTCTACTACTGATTGGTTGATATGAGTAGTTCAAAACCAAGTCATGTCTAAGAGGGATACCTGATAATCATATTGAATTAATCTAATCGGCAGGCAACAATTATACATCTCATCCAACAGTTGTTCGATAATGCTGCGTGCCAAGTAATTCACAATGGGAAACTCACGGAATCCGCGAAGTGAAGACGGGAGTAAGACAAGGCTGGCTGGCTGTCTGCCTACTATCTCCAATGATTTTCCTGATTGTGGGTGGTAGACTGGATAATGCGACAGACAGTTAGTGGGCAGCGAGGAGACAGGCATAAAATGGATCTGGACTTCGCCGATGATATATGTCTGATTTCCCACAAACTGGAAGATATGCAAGTGGAGAGCAACAAGTTGGCAGAAGAAGCATCCAGAGAAGATAGGACTTCAGGTGAACATAGAGAAAACAGTAGGTGATGAGGATCCCTGGCCAACAGCAACAGAAAACAACACAACAACAACAGACAACAGTCAGCATAAATGGGAGAAATCTGAAAGAAGCAACCTCCTTCACCCCTACCTACCTACCTGGGAAGCATCGTTTCAACTACAGGCGGACGGAACTGACGAGGATATCAAAGCAGTGAGGATCGGGAAATCAGGGCAAGCTTTCATTACTCTCAAGTCTGTGTGGAGATCAACAGCACTCAGCATGAAAATGAAAATAAGATGTGGATTTTCAACTCCAATGTGAAGTCAGTGTATTACTATACGGATCAGAGACTTGTCGCCGCGTCACGAATGCCACTTCGAACAAACTACAGACCTTCATCAACAACTGTCTTCGCTCAGTACTACTCAAGATCAGATGGCCGGCCAGAAAAGATCAGCAACAAGGATCTCTGGAACCAATTGTGCAACAAAATAAGCAGGAAGAAATGGAGGTGGATTGGCCATACTCTGAGAAAACAAACCATCAAGTGAGTGACATCACCACACTCCAGGCCACCGCTCGAGTGGAACCTGAATGGGAAGCGGCGAGTTGGTCGTCAGTGCGAGGGTGACATGGAGGAGGTCATGTGAAGAGGAGATGAAAGCATGTGGGCAGACATGGAGCCAGGTGAAAACGTTGGCGGAGAATCGAACGGAATGGAGACGTGCGGCTGAAGCCCTATGTTCCTCTAGGAATTCAAGGAAACAATAATAATAATCGGCAGGCGGGGGACTCCTCTCTTTAAGCTAAGTCAGTCTGTGTAAACAGCTGATGATGGTGTTAAGACCACTTCGATATGACTAGAAATCGCTAATGTCTGACTTGAATGGCTTTAAATTACTCATACTAGTCGGTGGCATTTGCACCAAGAAGTCTACTTAATGAAATAAGGTTTTAAGAAGAGTAAACACATCCTTACAAAGGTAACTGTTCTAAATTTTGAATAAATTCTTAGATTTTGTTTGAAGTGCATTCATTATATATATATATATTTATTTATATATATAATTTAAATCAGACTTGATTTCATTTGATAATCACAAGTGCAAAATATTGAACACAAGAGGTTGTTATCTACGGATTAAGACTATAAACAAAGCACTTAATCAGTAATGTTAAGGAATCTTGACAAGCAGACATGAATATTGCAAATTTCAAATATTCTCATCAGTGTAAGAAGAAATTGAGGGAGAATAACTGACAGACTAACAGGGAAATAGGGGTTACTTCCCCCTATCTTAGAAACACGTATCTTCCTCATGTAGCAAGCTGAAGAAAAATTCCCCTGATATCAGCAAGATATGTAAGAACTAGAGAAGATCGAAGAAAATTAGGACAGATAAATTCTGAGTACAGAGAACCAGCCAGAGTCTATTGCCCAACAAATGTGCAGAAGAAAATAGAGAGGGATCGGACACACACTAAAGAGACCATTGAGTGATATCACATACCAGGGCAGCTCTCGAGGGGAACCCGAGTGGGAGACGACTAATTGGGCATCCTAGGGTGACGCGGGAGAGATCGTGTGAGAAGGAGAAGACAGACTATAGACAATCGTGGAGTCAGCTGAAGAGGACTTCAGAGAACAGGATGAAATAGAGATGTGCTGTTGAAGTCCTGTATTTCAATAGTTTCACAAACTGATACTTTTTTTGACTTTCTTGGATTACAGGTGGAAAATATGGCTTCAAGCTTTAGGCTTTGAAGTTTCAGTAACCATGGAGTTGTCTTATGAGTTTAAGATGCTAGTCTCATGTTCAACTTTCCCCGTCTTCAGGGCTTACTACCAGCAGGGGTTAAGAGCATATCGGTCAGAAATCGAATCTGCACCTCCCGCATCACTGCTGAGCATTCTATCAGTGAACCACTGACGTATAAATACAGTGAGGTAAATAAAATCATCTAAAGATGTACCGATACACTGATTGGAGTTGATGCATAAATTTTCTGTGATCAGGCGTTTACTTTCGACTTCACTAATTACACTCATCATTATTAACATTTGTCTAGTAGATAGGGTAAGCAATACAATACGAGTGTTAAGATCAAAATATGTCGACAGTCCACTGGTTATTGGTTTTTTAGGCATGTCTGAAGGAGTATAGAGCACGTATGTGGCCCATTGGACGCTAAGAACCGATAGTTGAGGATTATTGATGGTTAAGTGCGAAATCGTCTACAACTGATTAGATATCTTCACTCTTTGTAGACTTCAGTTAACGTTACTAATCTCTATTTAGTCATTTTCTTCGGCACTCGCCCTCCCCATACACCTCTCATTTGTTGCAGTTTCATAGCATTCCTTTTCTCTACTACTGTGTGTGACAACCTGAAATGATGCATATCTGTGTAAAGTCACACTTGGATTCGTCTCTCAAATTTCTTTAAAGATAAAATTAGTTTAAGACAATGAGTAAAGTCAGAAAAAAAAATTGATTATTTATTATTCACTGGAATTATATGAATCTATCATAAGTACCTGAAAATTCTTTGCAATTTAATTTGCAAACTGCCAATTAGATTTAAGGTAGAAATTGGATGATTTGAACTGATTCGGCTGTGTGAGTTGTGCCCCTTGGGGGATATTGCTGATGAACTTGGCTGCGAACACGAGCGAAACGGCCATCTGGTGTTTATATCACTTTGATCTGACTAGTAAGCACTACTGGTTGATGTGAATGCTATTCAACTACTCATCTCGTTCAGTCAGTAGTACGTAGTAACTAGTGATTGTCAAGTATCTGTTATTATCTTCACAGTTGCATACCATCATCACAAATGTTCTCAAATGGATGGATAGATGTTCTTAACAACATGTACTCTTTCCCGTTTTAATACATACTCTGACTTATGATAATTTTCTAAAAGCACATTTTCATGTAATTTTTTCAAAGTTACTTATGGTAAAATTTATTATATTATTATTATTCCCTTAGTTTCCGAGTGGAACATAGGGCTTCAGTAACAATTGCCCATAATCTCTCATCTCCTCCTCCTCGGTAAACGATCTCCCCCATGTCACCCTCTCACCAATGTCCCACTCGTCGCTTCCCATTCAGATTTCGAGCAATGGCCTGCATTGCACACGATGTCATTCGAAGGCCTCTTCAATGTATGTCTGATCCATCTCCATTTTCTCCTACATATTTGTTGAGCTATCGGCTCATCGTTGGTTTGTCCCCAGGCAGAGTTTCTTCTTGCTGATTCCTTCTGGCCAGCTGACCATTTGATCTTCAGTATGGAGCCAGCCAGCGAAGGGGGCAGTTATTGATAAAAGTCTGCAGTGGCCTTTTGGAATTCCTTTGCGTGACTCACACGCAGTGCAAGTTTCTGACCCGTATAGAAGGATCGACTGGCATGACATCGGTGTTGAACAGAATCCGAATCTTGTTCTTTATGCTGGCTGAGTCAGTGCAGAAGATTTCCAAACTGGTTTCAGGTTGATGAAGGCGTATCTCGCCTTTATGATCCATCGTGTCTGACTTTGACATCTTCATCCGTTCCGAATGCCTATAGTTGAAACGATGCTACCTAGATAAGTGAAGGAGGTAACCTCTGTTAAAGCTATCCTGTTGATGATGATTGGTGCTGGCTTTTGTTGTTGCTGTTGGTTGGTTATTCTCACCACCTCCGTCTACTCTATGTTCACCTGCAGTCCTGTGTTCTCTGGCCGTTTCTTTAGACAGTTTATTGGTTTTCTCCCGTAAGTCTTCTAGTTTGTGTGACTTTAGACATATGTCATCTGTGAAATCCAGATCTTCTTGAGTCTTCTTATCGGTGGTCCAGCGTATTCTTGTCTCATCACTCCCAGTGCACAGTCTGACGCATAATCCAGTCGAGCACCACAATTAAGAATATCATCGGTGATAATATTCATAGTTGGCGTTTATTAATAAAAATATCCATGTTCCCGTATTAAAGAATATTTACTGTCTTGTGCTACAACTCATGAATGCATATTGTTTATTTTGTCACATTTCTTAGATGTTTTGAGTTTCAGTTTGTTTGCAGAACTGTTTTTCTTTTAATTTTTGAAATAATGTAAATAAACAAACTCTGAACTGAATTTTTCCACTCCAAAATACTTATTTTAATAATTTTCCCTTTGTTTATTTAGTTGGTAGCTCTTAACACTAAAGTGTGTTTCAGTAATTAGTGCATGTTTGTTTGATGTTTTAAATTCACTATCGTATGCACTATTGGCCACAGAAGGTGTCTATAACTACGAAGTCACCAGATCTCCATAACGTATTTGACTGACTAACATCGGTCGGTCGGGCCGTTGGTTTTCGACATAGAACTTTGCACATATGTGCTCCAGTTCAAGTCGCCACACTCCCTCCTTGTAGCACACAAAGCAAGAGAAGAAAGCGGGAGAAATGCATATTAGAGACAGTAAACAGAGGTGTGAGACAAAGGAATAGTAATAACGAAGAACAAAACAGTTTCATTGGAAATCATAAGTCACAAGGAGTGGATGCATCTGCGCCGGCCATTGAGAACGATGAGTTTGAGCCATGTCACCAATTGTTTCCAACCATTGGTTTTTACCGTCCCGAGGACCCAAACCAGGAAGCCAGTCTACACCTTCCTACGTGGCTTAGACTAACTGCTGTGGATTTCATTGACTGGTGCCATGTTTTGGTTTGACCGCCGCTAGCTCTTTTCCAGCCTGGCCCTATATCAGCTAACATTGCCCGTCGAGGAAGGCGATGACTAGGCATACGTAACACATGTCCTAACCATCTCAGTCGATGTAATTTCACAGTCTCGTCGACTGATTTCCCCTCCTTACCTAGCACTCGACCATCGCCTAACCTCAATATTGCTCACCTTATTATACCACTTCACACGGGAGATAGAACGCAGACAGCTATGATCAAAGACAGCTAATCTTTTCATGTCTTCTGCTCTTAATGGCCAGGTCTCACAGCTAGCCATAAAGGAGGACGGAGCGGACTGATGAGCAGCACACATGCTCTTTGGTCGATAGTCGGATATCACGTCTACGCCAGAGACGGCGTAAACTGGCATATGCGAAACTAGCCCTCTGTATTCGTGCTGAGATTTCGTCAGAGGTCAACCCGTTGACACTGGCTGATGGTACTTCCCAAGTAAGTGAAGTGGTCTACGTGTTCTACCACTTCACTTCCTATTTCTAATCTAGGAGTCGGTGTAGTCCAATCCTGCAGCATCATCTTACATTTTACAGGGGCGAATCGCATGCCAAACATACGAAGATTGTTGCTCAAGGTATTCAGTAGACTCTGCATTTTGTCAGCGTCCTCGCCTAGAAAGACTATATCGTCTGCATATTGTAAGTCAACGAGATTATTCCCTGGTAGCAAGTCAATCCCTGAGTCGCTGAAGTGTGTTAGGGTTAAGTCCATTAGTACGTCTATCATGAAGTTGAATAGGAATGGGGATAATGGTCATCCTTGACGGACGCCACTAGTCGTCACCACTTCAGATGACAACTCGTCGTAAGCCCTTACCTGGCTGCATGAGTACGAGTAGAGTGCCTTAATCAGTGCAATGTATTTTCTCGGCATTCCCTTTACAGCCAAGCATCGCCAGAGAATCTCTTGGTCGACAGAATCGAATTCCGCCTTTAGGTCAAGAAATATAATGATTGTCGAACTGACTAACATAGCTGGAATTAAGCAATGCTAAATCCTACAATGTTGTCATGCTCACAGATATTTCCTGTTGTAGATAGTAGATAATGAGGGGATTTCAGATGTTTACCAATCTACTGTCGTCACCTTTTATCTTCTTGGTAAATGCAATACCATATTTACAATGAAGTAAGTTTTTTTAAACAACGGTTTCACATTTTTTGTTTTCTAAAATAATCCATCTCTAAAATCTTTGAGAAATGATATTTGATAGGTAGAAGTACTTTAAAAAGTCCGAATTTCAGGATATCTAGTAGGAATGAAATAATAATAATAATACAGTGGTGATAACTGAATATTTGTAACTATTAGCAACAGTTAAATAACAATCAGATATACCTAAGCTACCATTTTAGAACTAGATTTTTTTAAATTAACAGTTCAGTAAACAAACTGAAATTTAAAACATCTACAAAATGTGACAAAATAAACATTGTACATTCGTGAGTTGTAGCACAAGCGAATAAATATTCTTTAATACTGAAACATGGATATTTCTGTTAATAAACGCCAACTATGAATACTATCATAAGCATCTTTTTCTAGAGTTGGTTTGTAAGGTTTAGTTTGGATTTTACGAGTTGATCACGAAATAATATCAGTTAGAGAACCATTGAAAACCAGGAAGTACTGGACAGCTGCTGTTTCATCCTAGTTTGGGAATCATCGGCAGTACTCACCCACTGCCAGCCAGGGTTCAAAACCAGGACCTCCTTGTTACAAGGCAAGCTGACTCGTATAACATTCAGCCACTGGGACCCGATTCAATAGCCAGCCCATGAATTCTAACTTCTACCAACTATAGAAAATTAATCTGATGCTCGCCAGTGACTTGCTACAGGACAGAGTTTCCTGGCGTCATAGTGAGAAGTCGCGACCAGTGAGGTCCATCAAGTCAAGTGTGAGGATGGAGGTCCCACCGATGACATTGGTTGGTCGTCGCGCTAAAGATCACGAACTGGTAGGAGCATAAATTGATCCTACTAATTGTAATCAAAATTATATCATTAGTTTGTAAAAAAAAATACTACTGTGATAAAAAAATGAATTGATACAAGCATAACAAAAAGCCCACCAAAAAGTATGTGATTACGGAAGATCAGATGCATGCAATAATCACTGTATTTCAACTTAAAAGCGCTTGTGAAAAAAATACTGCTGGTATGAAAAGATGTTACCGACTGAGGTATTTTCCTATAGTTAACTCACACGTTAACTCCAACTGTATATACAAATTTACATGTATCTGCGGGAGCAGTTACATTGGAAGAACAGAAAGAAGAGCATATCTACGATTTTCTGAACATGTGCCGAAAAGCTTACGTCTAAAGGGAACAAATGCTTTAAGCAGTGCCATCGCCAGGCATCTTCTTGACACGGGTCATGAGGTGGACGTGGAAAGTCATTCAAAATTATCAATAAGCAAAAGAGTTCAATGCTCCTTAAGTTTGCTGAAGCCTTTTCCATCAAGCGCCTAAAACCTGATTTGTGCGTTCAGAAAGAAGTAGTTATCAGTCTTTCTTTGCCCTGGTAACTGGATATTTTTCATCCTAATGCGAGATACTGAAAAGTTTTCATTTTGTATGATTATTATTGCTCGGAATTGTGTTCAATATTGCATATATATATATATATATATATATATATTAGTGTATGTGTATATTGATCGATTGATTTCTGTTTAAAATGAACTCTGTGTAAGTATGTTGAATTGTTATTGTAGATACATTTAATAATGTTTTTGCCCTGTAAGCAGCTGAAGAGAAGGCGACGAAATAAAATATGGTACCATTTTATTCTGCTAAATCTGTAGTTGTTGCTTTGTTTAAATTCATTAAGGGGAACAAATGTATGAAATTCCTATAGTTAATTGAACTTCAGGCATTATACCAAACTGCCATTTAAAACAATCTATAAAAAGAGCGTTTGCAAAGCACACTGGGTTCACTGTGTTTTGTCAAATGTTCTTTAATTAGGTCTAAGGTCACTTGAGATATACTTGTGCTTGCCTTATTCAATTTCATGAAGGAGAAGAAATGCGAGGTGTATACGTGACCCTTTTTATTCGTTTGCCCTTACTTGATACTTCTGCAGCGAATAATGTTTTATTTGATTCATTACCTAAACTGCTCGTGGCTGTCAGCTCTTTGATTTTAAGTGAGTGAACTGTAGGGAAAGAGTTATTTCACTAGAAATGGTGGACTAGCGGTCTACAATGGAGTAGAAATGCATCTAGAATAATTATTTCAGAAAATCTACTATCCAGTATTTCATCAGCTGGTTGTTTCTTTTCCACAAAAAATACGAGAAATAAGAGGTAAGAATAACTTTTTGAGTACTTATGCTAAAGTCTGAAGAAGTTTCTGTTTTAAAATACCAACCCAAGGAATGTCACATAATTCAAAGAAAATGTGACTACTTCTTGTCCATACTTTACTTTTTTGGTTATAATGATGTAGCTGATTTGAATACATTCATTTTGAAAATTTCCGTGTTTGTTTACTCTGTGTTTGGCATCTGGAATCAGTGTGCTTTTACTTCACGTTGTATCCTGTGAGTTTAGCTTCCTGGCATTAGTGAAAAGCTGATAAATGGGATTAACTTTCATCTAATGAACATTCACTGACTTATTAAGAATAACAACCAAGACAGAGAATCACAAATCTGTCTAAATTTTACCCACGCGGTCCTAATACAGATTTCTGTCCGAAAGCAGTCATTTTCAACAAAAAACAAATCTATGCCTGCGATTGATTATGTGCATTTTTAATACGCTTTTGGAAACACTGAATTTCAGAAGACCCTTGGCTTGTAATCAAACAACTAAGCAAATTAGGAGTTTATTTTTCCCAACCCTTATCAACTGGTAATATAAGAATTCACAATGATCAAGTGTATATGAATTACAAAAAGTTGCTTAACAAAAATGTAGGCCTGTAAAATATATCAAGCATTTAACCACTAATACTGAAGTAATAAAGTGTGGTAAACGCGAGCATTATATATCTCTATACAAAGTTGTGCGCTGACTTGATTATCAGTTTGTTATGATAGACACATCTAGTGATCATATCATATTTCCTAGATCTTTTACAGAAGCCTATAAAGTTTTAGCAAATTTACCTAGATCTCGTCATGACAAACTGTTATTTTGTATTTTCTACTAGTCTTTTAGTACTAATGTACGGTTTTTCTGTAATAACGATAGCAAGCAACGTCATCTCAGTTGCTGTTTTATCCGTCTTTTATTCCGATTGTAAAACACACACAGTAACTGGTTTAATAGACATTAAAGAGATGAACAGCAGAGGAATAATAACGATTTAAAGGGTAAGTTATATTGCTATCAGTTTTTTAATATGGGTAGTTGTGGAAATAATTTCCAGATATATATCAAGAATGTAGTGTATAAAATTTAAAAAATCATGCTACAATTCTAAGTCTTTGTATTCTTCATTACAACTTCTCCATACCAGTCAGATAGCCGCAATTATTTGAAAAAATAGTGGGTTTCTTGAAGGATCCCTACACACTGAGACGAAATATTGTGCCATCCTTATTTTAATAATAAGTTACTCGCTAGCCACGAACGAAGTCCTTATTCGATTCCCAGCCAACACATTCCTAAATCATGCTTAACTGTGAGTAAGCCCAGGAAAGAGAGAGTTGGCCGAGGGTTTAGCAACATCACTGTTACTGGAACTCTGATGCTTCAACCTTGAAGCCTTATTTTCCAGTAGGAAGGGGACGAATGACAAAAATAAAGAAAAATCACTACCTAGTTGATGGCCGCAAGACATAACTTCCTACTCTCTTTGAGGACTAACAACTTTGAGATAAGTTAAGAATACATTTTTTAAAGTTGATTCGACTTATCCATTGGCTTAAGGTTGGAAAAAAGAAATCTCCAAGAAATAATGTGCGCCTGTAGCTACCATCAAAGTAAATATTTGATAAACACGATTACAAACATGTATTTCAGGCTAGAATATATATGATTCCAAATAGTATCTCACAAACCACTCTGAACAGGTGCTGTTATGTATATTTGCTACCTCATTATCAGCAAATGTCATTCATATGTAACTGAAAAGTTATCACTTTCATGGTCAATAAATGAATAAATCCATAAAACTGAGAACCTACTACTTTATCAGCACACAACTCAAGATGCTCGACTTCACCGTTTAAGTGAATGGTCAACCATAGAGCTCTGGGTAAAACATCATTGTTGAATGTGGGATGACAAACAGACACACTGATTGTCCCAGTAACAACTACACGCCACCTCAAAATATTTAGTAATGAAATAACTATGAAAGATAAGATTATCTTGAGTCCGGAAAGCATCTTTCGATAAATGACCATGCTAACGAAGTCTGTAAGATCGTATATGCGTTGCACATGGTTAGTGACTATAAAGCCATGATTTCTATTTCGAACTAATGCAACCTTATTGAGAAATAGCTGACATTCCTAGACACATATGAATAAGTATTACGATTTTTCAAGCAAAACCAAGGCCATAGAATATTTAATTAGTTAAGAAGATCATTTCATGTGGAAGTATTTCAAAAGAATTAGATTTACCTAATGTGGTCACATAACTAAGTGTTTATATTCGAGTTAAACTTCTGGAAATTACACCACAAACCTAATTTAGTGTCCTTTAAATTGTTTCTAACGCAAATTCTCTGTAAACGACTGGAACGACAAAGAATTTCGAAAGTTCCAAGCCCATGATATCTTACTGTAATTTTTAAATTCACGATCTTAAAATATCATTTACATGTGCATATGTGCGTATGCATCCGCAGAATGACGGAAGGCAAAAACAAGATGTAAAAATTACGTTTTCACAACATTTATCATCCTTAACAATTATCGCGGTATCAATTTCCTTCTTTAAGTTAACTTCTGAATGGTGACGAACTGATAGCATGAAATCCAACAAAAACTATTCAGTGAACATTGCTAGATGGATTCAAATATTTGAATTATTTTTTAGCTAATAAGAATGGAAAAACAGCATCGTAAAAAATTATTTAAATCACCTTGACTACTCTCACTTCGTAATCGTGGAATTTATGACCTACTAAAACTCACTTAAATTTAGCGCAGAAAAACAAAATACACTCCGATAGTATTCTACTATTATGTCTTCTCATTAGACAGAAGCTGGGCTTTAACGCCTTTAAGAAGGGGACAAAAACCATCAGATCCGTAGATGGAGTTACATTAGAAAACATTTGAGGAAACTGAGGGTCTAACAGAAAATGTGAATCCTACTAATTTTTCGTTTGTGATTGTGGATTGAAGTGCCCTTCTTCAATTCCTGAGCTTTTAAAATGTATTACCTTAGTGATGGTTTGAACTTAAATTGTCTGTATGCAACTGAAAATCGTTTATTACGTTTCGGAGTCACCCATGATCTTTGGTGTTTCGCGGAAACTTTGTCACCGTTTGACTAGTGAATCATCAACTTGAGGACTCTGACATATCAACGCTAAAGTATTCATTCTATCTACTTCCACACTGAAGTAATGCTTTGTGAATCCAGCCTTCAAGAACCACTACAAAGGCTCAGTACCCAGCTTAATGAAATATTTTCCTACTTTGGTGACACAAACAGGACTTTCAGGTCAACCCCCTAGCTGCTTAAAATCTTGGTAGCTTCACAGTTTAAAATTAACCCAGAAACTTTCCCTTATCCTACTTATACTTGCTTGATCACTATATATTTATTTTAATGGTCAAGTCCTTTGACGGTGGCCTGCTAAAATCATTGGGCTATCTGATTTACCACAGGTTAGATTTACGCAGCTATGCTTTGCTTTAACCATATATCTATGTTCTTGAAGAACAATATATATTCACATGCACTCTTAAGGGGCTTTCAACAAACCGCTTGGTCTGTTCTGAAGTCGCGAATACGTCTAATGGAGTTTGGGTGATCGGGCAGATATGAAGATAGTTATCTGGCCCCATGCCTATCTTCATTATCACTCTAGAAATTCCAGAAATGTAAGACAGCAGCTGATGGGGATATATTATGATACTAGGCGTTGAATAGGCGACCAGACATTGGACTGACTGGCACCTGCGTGACATGCAAATGACGGTATCGCCAACATAGCTGCATTTCTGCTGAGTAGCCTGATATTGTAGGATTTACTCCTACTGGACAATACTAAGTATGGCACTGGAACTAACAAAGCTCAGTCCAGAAGCACCCCAGGGTGTGACAACATCAGATCATTAGTTCACAAGTGAGTTAAAGCTCTGCATTTGTCACTACACTAGCTGTTTCAGCACGAAGCCATTCAACGAAGGAGTGGAAGTATGCTTATCTGCAATCCTTAATGGATAGAGATCGACAAAACCCTGAGGGCTGGAGACTGGTATCGCTCCTACCAACAACGTCAGTATTGCAAGGCCTGTTGGATACTGTAAGAAATGCAAGAAGGTCCGGCCAAACTAGAAAATTAGCAAGGGAATGCAGACTAGCTCTCAACTAGTGTAGGGTAATGTCCACCTGCCCCCTAACAGGATAAAGAACTTTTTATTGTTTATTTGGATCGAACCATTTTTATATAGGGAATGAGAGTGACAAACAGGAAATAGGCGCCAACTGTGCAGAAGATGAAGCCGAAACGAACGAAGCTGTCTTCCCGATAAGGAGCCGACATTAGTGGTACGGGTTCAGAAGAGTTAACATCCCCAACAGTTGTTTGGTCAGCGCTGACAGGGATGTGGCGGATACCCTGTGATTCCCATGTCTTGTCAATCTGCCTAATGTTCAGAGACATTGTCAATGGACGTGAACACTGAACGTTTGTTTATTGGAACTGGCAGCCATTGGTGGGCAACTCGAAGGCGTGAATGGTTCGATCGCTTGCAAGTTGAGTGAAGACTTGAACAAATACGAATAAAAGTACTTTATAACTTCATTTGCACTTAACATTTGTCTGCAGACTTTGTATGTTGTCTCGCTTTAATTGCCAAAAAATATAATTTCGTTCAAGGAATACTGGTGTTTTGGATTTAAAGTTGGAACACATACATAGTATTTATCGGTTCAAAACGAAAAAGTCTTCATTACAATAGGAACTTAGGGTTAAGTTCCCTGACAGACATCCTAAGTGTCCTAATTGAATTCAGTTTGAACTCTCACGTTATGGCTATGAGAGGATGTTGTCGACTTACGAGAGACATTGGTTTCTATCTTAGAGCTATCCAGAGACATATCTAGATCCACGGTAGAGGATGGAGGGCTAATTTAGGAGTAAGATTATAATTCAATAGCCTTTCGTCTGGTGTTGTGTTCTGTAGAGCTACTTTTGTGAGATTTGAGGGCAAAGAGACTATGAGTTCTACCGTGTTGGCCATTGGTTTATCTACTTTGGTGACTTGCAGTGTTATGCCCTTCTTACCATTAGGTTTAGTGAGGTGATTGTAAGCACGCCTTTCAATCACTGTCTTACCTACTACAAATTTTATTGGTTTGTAGCTCGTATCCTGTAATAGGATATGTTGTCAACTGATGAATTTCTTGGCTTCTGTCTGTGTTTCAAAATGAAGGCGTATGGGGCAGCAGTGGTAGTGCTGACTCTTTCAGTCTGTGGCACTTTGTTTCAAAGTTACGCATTTTTGCAATCCTAAGTAAGATACTTTGAACCTTTTTCAACCCGTCATTATCCGGTCTATTGTAGGCTATCACACTTAGTTTAGTATCTAGTCTTTTGATGTTGTAGTGACCCATTTTATTACTCATAATCGTACTATACTTTCATTGTGTAATTGTACTTTGATTTGTTTATTACTCTAAATCTTGCATGTTAACAATTGATACTTTTTGTACTCGCTCGATTTTTGAATTTTTGATTGCTGCAATAATACACTATCGTATTCCTTCGCAAGTGCCTTTTGAATTACGTTGCGGATGTCGAGTAATCGCAACGTTAGGGCACAATTGTAAACGCGAAGAAATACTAGAAGATACGTGTACTCTAGTTCAGTCAAAATATAGCAGCAACAAATTGGCGAGCCCGACATAGCTGATTGATGGACTACATCATTTCGAAGTATACACAGTGGAATAAATCATCTTTGCCGTCACATTAACTTTTATAACTTCATAACATTTGGATGTATAATTACTGATATTTCTGCTAAAAGTACCTCCGGACCTGGCGGCACAGCGACTGCTATCCCAGTTCACCCTGATACTCAAGCAGCTGGCTGTTATGCAACACCTCAATTCCAGTTCTCTGTCCTCAAGCTTCAGCATTGTCTACAGGTGTCAATTATCCATCATACAAAACAGATTCAAGCACAAGCTCATCAGTTACAACCAGCTCAACAGCAAGCTTATATCCAACAACATCAGCAACAAGCAACAATGATGGCAACTGACGTCTCTGTCAGTGGTCAACCTTGTACTGTAACTGCACGCTCCTATGCTACTCCCCAGTTTATCACTCTGGCACCAGGAGCTCCATTAAAAGTCATGGCTGTTGGTCCTAACGGTCAGTTGATTCAAGCCACTGGTTTACCACAGTTTATGATGACTACTTCTGTGGAATGGCTATCAATCAACTAACTCTCTCCAACCTCAAAATCAATTCAAGTACTCCCAACGCATACACACCCAGACAACAACAACATACTAACGAACTTCCACTTCCAACCGTGTCAGCCGCAGCTACTGCTGCACTCTTCGCTGGCACAGCCATCTCTTCTTGTACAATTCCACTTGTACAACCACTTTCATGGAAATAGAGGTAACTGAATGTTTACCCAAGTCATTTCCATACTTCCTTATTACTATACTATTAACTGTATGTAAGATATAAATCTAATATGTAACTCTTTACAATAACAACCTCATTATTATTCTAATAATAATTTTTCTGCTTTTATTGTTACATTTTGCACAACTTTCTAAACATTTTGGTTCGTTTCGAAGTTGTTAACATTTTTGCATATATACAGTTATATTATCAAACCTCAAAAACTTAAAATCCTCCATTCGGTTTTCATAACAAAAACTCATATATTTTTTCTGTGTCCTTGTAATTTACAATATCATTCCAAACTTCATTTACCTGCATTCTACGGAGGGGCTATTGTAGTGACCCCTTTTATTACTCATAATCGTACTATACTTTCATTGTGTAATTGTACTTTGATTTGTTTATTACTCTAAATCTTGCATGTTAACAATTGATACTTTTTGTACTCGCTCGATTTTTGAATTTTTTGATTGCTGCAATAATACACTATCGTATTCCTTCGCAAGTGCCTTTTGAATTACGTTGCGGATGTCGAGTAATCGCAACGTTAGGGCACAATCGTAAACGCGAAGAAATACTAGAAGATAGGTGTACTCTAGTTCAGTCAAAATATAGCAACAACAACCTCTGTCGTGATGAAGTTTATCAAGGTGTCTACCTTAGCTACTGATTCTGCGTCAAGTTCGCCAGGGTTTATGGTCCTGGTCAGGATGTTCAGAGGTGCAAGTTCGCAGACCTGCGATTTTATGTCACTTATCCGCGTTCATAATTCAGATAAGCTGGCCAAATTTTCTGAACATCCTGCATTCATTGCCTTACTACACCTTATATCCGCATCTCAGTCTACAGCTCTTCTACAGACAGCCTTAATCGTTCTATTTCTGAAGTAAGTTTCGAAGCTGGACTTGATACCTGTGACACGTACATAAGGTGTAGTGAAGAGGTCTATGTCAGGACCAGGTGCTGATTTTTAGAAGCGATGCTACTACTAGTTGTCAGCATATTTTTGCTGTCAGTTCCAGACACAGAAGATGGTAGTGACGCGGCAGTTCGATGCTTGCAGTGTATTGGCAAGCTGTATGTCTCACTTCCATATTTCGTGGGAGTTATGTTGCTCGTTGTTGCAAGCATATATGTGCTATCAGTCATCAGGTTAACAGGTGACTGAGTTCGTGGCTCTTTTATATGGTTAACCACAACTAATTAGTCAAAGAGTTATTGGGTACAATTATGGAACTGCAGAAACACCTGTGCGAGTCTCACAACAAAAATAGATATACACAGCGAATCGAGCTAAAATGGAACGCAAACTTTGAACGTACTGGTGTAAACTGTGAAACATAGTCCAGTTGTCGTGATTCTCTAGGTGAATACTTATCTGTAGTTGAGTTCAGAGGTTTGTGGTCAGTGAAAATTACGAATTCACAACCCTCCACTGAATGTTGAAAATGACGTATAGCACAGTACATAGAAAGTTCTCTGCAGAATGTGCTGTACTTCGTTTCTGCTAATTGTAGGCGACTCGAGAAAAGGCGAGTGGTTGCCACTCTCTGTTGACTAGTTGTTGCAGAACTGCGCCGATTACAGTGTCTGATGCACCAACCGAGATATTTGACGGTACCGTTGGATCCTGATATATAAGAAGTGTGGCATCCGCGATAGCTTTTTTAACCTGAGTGAAAGCATTTTGAGTAGCCGCATCAAGTTCGATGGACTTGTTATTCCCTCGAAGAAGGTCTGTCAGTGGCCGAATCAAGAGAATTACTCAACGCTACACTGTCAGCAGAAGAATGTGTATGATCGTCTTGTTTGTGGCCCAGTCTACTCTGTCAGCGACTATGTTTGGCTCCACCGCCACCCTGAGCCAGGCTCAAAACTCTACTCCCCATGGTAAGGCCCTTCGACAATTGTGTGGACATTCCCTCCGACTAGTGACTTCCCGAAAACCTTCAGCAGCAGAATTCCGATGTTATTCCTGTCCGCTGCAATCAACTTAAGCCTCATCGCACCTTTCCCTCCAATAATCTTCCTCTCCGTGACGAGCCACCACCCACTACCTGTCAGTAAGAATTTCCAGCCGCTGGGGATACAGGATACCCAGTTTCGCCATTCGGCACTGAGGACAGTGCCTCCAGGGGAGACGGGACAGTGTAATGAGAACAAAACCTATATAATAAACACTAATTAATGTTTTATTTTCTTTCCTTGCAGCAAGATACTCAGAAATCAACTATCTGGATCACGAGATCCGACAGCTGAGAGATCTAAAACTTAGCGAAGACATTAAAGTCAGTCAGACAGTAAGACTAGACCCCATGCACTGTTTAAAACTTATTTTCTTGAATAAACGTTCTCTGCACAACTCGTATTCCGCTTTCATTATCTGTTGCCTGCTGCTCTGCTCGTTACAGTAACTTATCTACTGGGTATCCGACGGTCAAGCTAGAAATGGTGACAAATATTTCATTGAAAGTCCTATGGCCTAATAAATATTGATTTCGACTATGATACTATAGTACATCCTAATTTTCACGTTCTGCGATGAGCTAACTCTGTACACGGCCAAGGACGAACAACGTTGTATTAAGAAGCACAGACGACAACTTGAAGAAATGGATTGTTAACGACATTAAATTTCAAAGAGCGCAAGGTGAACTCAAAAGTGTATATCCGCGTAAAATATATACATTTATAACAAACGAAAAGCAATGTTCAATAATACAATAGCAAATATTCGATAATCACATGTAAAATTAGTTTCTTTAAACGTATAATAAGCGTACATGAATTAATTTCATAAGCATACAGTTAGAGTTAATGTAGTGGCACTATAGCTTCGTAACGTAGGTAATTCCCCAGAATTATTGGCCACAGCATTCATCACTGAACATTGGATGCTGACCCTCACTGTTTTAGTCGATTCGTTTAGCTGGGGGCTTACAGTCAAGCATCCACGCCACTTGGCACACTGTCGTGTTACGTTCGTTCGTGCACGATCCCTAGCTAGTTAAGCAATCATCTCACACTCCGATTTGGTCCCGAAATATAATTCGTAATTTGGACGATCACTTCTGCCTTCGGTTTACACTGAACGAATACTATAGAAGTTGTGGGCGTAAGATCTTGCGTTAGTATAATTTGCACTATCCGTGAACGTCAACACCCTTAGCCTCTAAAGCTTCATTATCAGCAACCTCAATTCAAAGTAAATCTCCTAATACCTATAAATTCTCAATCTACTTACAAACATCATATCACGGTATTAAATAAATCAATAAGAACTAACGGTGGGTGGATGAGAAGCAAATATAATTTACTGAAACAGATAGTTTCTGCTTTTATTTTCGAGTCGTGTATCTGTAGAAGGTGAGGGATGTTGACGGTTGCGCAAAGATACGCTGTATATGAACGCAAGTATTTTTCCCGTAATCCCCAAAGTATTTATTCTGCTTAGACCAAGGACAAATCAAAACACTAAATTGATCGTCCAACGTACGAGACATAATTTGGGATCAGAAACATTAGGTGATGATGATTTCTTAACTATCTGGGATTCGTGCACAAACAACCGAAAGTAACACGATAGTGTAACGAATGGCGTGGATGCTTAGCCGCTTATCTTCAGCTTCATAAGTTGACTTAAATAGTGAAGGTGAGCATCCAAAGTTTAGTGAAGAATCCTGTGGACTAATAATTTTGGGGAATTATTTACCGCTACAGCCCACTCATCCATTAGTGCAACGCTTCCGCTGGGTGTGATGACAATGGATTACCTACTGGTTGTCTGATTATGCGAATGTGATGTATGTACATTGATTCATTGATATTCGTTCAGTGGTTCTCTTGCCTTGTCCGCTTCTTGTCCAGTGCCCATCACACTGCATACTCTTCTCCTTCATCAGAATGACGTGGAATCTATCCCATGTATTTTTTAGAAATATTATAGATTCCCATAGTAAAATCTAGAATAACACATGTAAGAGAACAATATTTTTTCCAATTAGATCTCATCAGGCATCACTCTAATATACATAACTTTACAAGTAAATACTGCAAACCATCATGGTGTTTCGTCAAGAGAATGATAAGATTGTACAATTAGTAATAATAATAATAATGCTTCTGTTCATATCAAAGATAAAAAATGGAGCAATTTGGGATAAAAAGGATAACGAAGAAAGGGCGTGATTATACAAATAAAAGTTCAGATAGCAATAGTAAAAAAGGCTAAGAAAAACAAATAGATGCTAGATTGTGAGTAAAGTAAATAAATCAAGTTTTAAAGAAAATGCAATAAGATTAATGAAGAGTTCTTAAGAAAGGGATTAAAACTATATTAGGGGTGGCAGTGGTATAATCAGTTGGTTAGGCTTTAACTGCCCAAAGAAGTCAACGTGGCTCTACGAATTACTTCTGAATACACAGTTCAGATTTAATTGTTTGAATGCCAGTCGCCTTAGCTGCATGCAGTGGACGAATACGGAGACGGTTGAAAAGATTTGATGAATGTTTCCATTCTGGTCACTGTCAAGTAAGTACGATAAAATACAGCTTCCGATGGACTTTCTCTATCCTTTACCGAACTACGTTGGGACGTGTTCAGTGACACTTTGGCTAAGCTGTCTAGTAGCACGCCCAATATAACTGTCACCACCGCAGCAGTTAAACTGATAAATACACATAGATGTGGCATAACAATCTAGTCGATTCTTCGTTTCATTTACAATCGTTCGCCAACTGGAAGATAAGAAACACTGGTTTGCCGCATATAGCCCTTAAACAAATTATAATGACGGTTTCTTACGTTCTGTAATCATATATTTTATAACCATTCCACTTTCTGCTATCCTTGTTATCACGAATTGTTGCATTTTTTATCGATAGAAGTATTATTATTATCATTACTAAATGCACAATCTTATCATCACATTGAAAAATTACCATGATTAGCTTACATTTGATTTTTTATTATTTGCAAAGTTGTGCATATTAGGGTAAAGCCTGACAAGATCCAAATGAAAACAATATCATCCTCATAAATATGCCTTTAAATACATTTTCAACCCACTAATTCGATAGATGAGCCTATCAGAGGAAATAAGTGAGTTTCGCCTGGTAATATTACCAGAAGATTTTCCGTAATTATATGAATGTTTATAGCTTTATCCTTCAAAATTAATGGTTTCAAAAGAAGTGTAAATTGTAGTTTAAAACAACCTTAATTTGAATCTTCAAATAAATTATTACAAAGAAAATGCACACAAATAGAAACTTTTCAAGAAAGAAAATAATAATGACTTCAAATATTATTCATTCAAGAGAAAAAAGCCTAAAGGTTGATAGATGATTCCTGTAAACGTTAGGTTTGCAAGAGTAATGATGTACCTATCAAAAGTCAGTTAGTCAGAATGCATAGAATCCAACTTCTATAATAATTTAAATATATTTTAAAGATTCTAACCATCTTCAAGTGTTATTTTGCTAGGATTTGACTGGTTTCAACTTAGATCATGGATTGACATCAATTAGAGAATCTTTGAAGACCAAACAATATAAGTCACTGGTTCTATTGAAACCTGCGCTGAAGATGTTATCTAGAAGGACGACGACAGTGTCTCAATTAAATCAACCAGCTCATAGAACACAACTAATTCAGTGCTGGTTTTACTATTAATTTGTTACACTACACTGATCTTACTAAACGTAATACGCCTAATCACCCAATAAATCAATACTCTACCTGATTTCTAAGTACCGAAAACAAAACAAAAGTCAAAGGGACTCAGTTACTGGTGTAACAACAGAAGGCAAGGGTCAGGCAACAGATCATTTATTAAGGAAATCAACGCATATTTATATATTTTCATGTACATTACTATGGATATTTAAGCAAACAAACACAGTCTTCTGATTGGTTGTTTCTCACGTAAAGTTAATCTTTCATCTATTTGTGACTGTTTCTTGAATGTCAAATCCTCTATATGTTAACTGCATCCGCCTACGCAAAGTCAATCTTTGTTCACATTTTCTCACGACAAATCTTGGGAACGTAAATATTGACGTAAATTACTGTCTACCGATTTGGCTAGTAGACAGCTCTCACCACACTCGACCCCCCGTCAAATAGCTTCGCGCGCAGGCGTTCCGACCTTCTGGGTGATGCGTCCTCTCGTTGATGATTGTTACAGACCGGCTTGTCCCAATGCACCCATCGTTGGATCTGACTGGCGTTAACTCGTTTTTGTTTGTCACCTCTTCTGATGGCATATACTTGGCCCCGCCTTTTTGTGACTGTGTATGGTCCTTCCCACTTTGGAAGGAGTTTGCGTGAACCTGGCCCGCATCCGACAGCATATCTTCTGTCTCTACACTTCACTTGGTCCCCGACTGAGAAGGTAATGCACTGAGTCTTTTCTCTCAGCTGAGACTTCGCGACATCCCTCCGCTGCTTCTGCATTACATTCTTGGCGGCTTCTTTCCGTTCTGCTTTTAATTTCGTCGTACTCCACTTTTGGTGAAGGGGCCAGGATTCGTTGTTTATCGGTAATCGTGGTTTTCTACCATACATCAGTTAAAAGTGTGACTTTTTCGTTGTTTCCTGGGTGGTGGCACGATGTGTTAGTAGAATCAGTCGCAGCTCCGTTTCCCAGTTACCGCCCTTCGAGGCCAGCCACTTCTTCAGCGTACGGTTGTTTCTCTCCGTCAGGCCATTCGTTTGTGGATGGTATGGGGTCGTTCGGATCCTCTTGATGCCAAGCTGTTGCAAACGGGAAGTAAATTCTTCACTTTCGAAACACGGACCTTGGTCTGTCAGTATTGTCTTTGGTACACCGTGGTCTGCAACGATGTGTCTAACTACTGCATCTGTCACGGTTCTTGCGCGTTGGTCTGGGATTGCTACGGCGTCTACCCATCGTGTCGCGTGTCCCGTCATCACCAAGAGGTACTGATTACCATTGGATGTCTGAGGAAATGGACCCATAACATCTACGGACCACAAGTCACCTATCGCCGTAACTGGAATCGACTGAAGTGGTGGTCGTATGCACCGGTTGCCTTTCATTAGCTGGCACCGTGGACATCCAAGTACATATCTTGCTACGTCTTCTGTCATACCTGGCCAGTACATACTTTTTCTCAAGAGGTCGGTTGTTCTGGCCACTCCGGTATGTGCTAGCTGGTGGCATTCTTCTATCATGTCGTGGCGCGACGATTGAGGTATGACAGCTAGCCAGCTTCTGTCGTCCTCTCGCCAGGTCAGAGTCCCGTAGACACTCACTCTTAGTCGATCTCTCTGTCTGAGTAGTGTGGTTAGCTCCTTACTCGCTGTAGCTGGATCCACATCTATTCCGTTAGTGGTCACGTGTATTACTGTATTCAGCGTATCGTCCAACCTTTGTCTGCGTGCCAGTTTTAGTGGGTCTTGTTCTACTGCATGCACTCCGTACGCGACCTCGGGCAACTCAGACTCGTCTTCTGGTCTCGATAACAAATCTGCCAAGACATTTTCATTTCCAGGAACGTGTGAGATGGTAAAATCGTACTCCTGAAGACGCAACATCCACCGTGACAATTTCCCTCGTGGGTCTCTCGCTGTCTTCAGAAACTGTAGCGGCTTATGATCCGTTTCGATGTGGAACCGCCGGCCGAGTAAATAAGGTCTCCATTTGTCGATTGCCCATACCATCGCTAAACATTCTTTCTCTATCGTTGAATACTTTCGCTCTGTGTGTGTCAAAACCCGACTGGCATACTCAACGATTCCCTCACCCTGTCTTAGGACCGCACCTATGGCGTAGTCACTGGCATCTGTGCACACTGTGAACTGTCTTCCAGGTACAGGTAGCTTTAGTGTCATTTGTTGGTGGTCGAGCAGCTGTTTAATCCTGTTGAATGTCTTCTGCGATTCCTCCGACCAAACAAACTTCGGTTCACCTAGTAGCCTCTACAGAGGGGCTGCTATCTCATTGAAGTTCTTCACGAAGCGACTATAAAACACTGCTCTACCTAAGAGTTGTCTCAATTTTCTCTTTGAATTCGGGGCCGGGATCGTCTTTATCGTCAAGATTTTCTCCGGTAGTGGTTTAATCTCACCATTTCCCACTTTATGTCCCAAAAGAGTTACATTCTTTTTGGCTATCTGAGACTTGGTTTTGTTGACGCGCAGTCCAAACTCTTCGATGCGTCGCAGCATGGCTTCCACATGGTTCACATGATCGTTTTCGTTTTGACTATATATGACGAGATCATCACCGTACACCTCAACGTTTTTCAAGTTCTTAAGTAATAGCGTCATCAGTCGTCTGAACGTGAACGGTGCACCTGCTAGTCCAAACGGCATGCGTTTAAATCGATATTGTGTCTGACCCACGATGAATGCCGTCTTATCTCTATCACCTGGCTTTATCGGTATCTGCCAGTATCCTGAGCGAAGATCGAGAACTGAAAACAAATTTGCGCCTTGTAGGCGATCTAAAGTTTCTACTACTGTTGGCATGGCACACGGTCTTAATACTGTCATACTGTTTAACTGTCGAAAATCAACGCAGAATCTATACTTCCCATTCGCCATTTTTACTAACAGCACTGGAGAGTTGTACGAGCTATCAGCTTCTTCAATAATATCATCTTTTAACATCTCTCGCACCTGTCGCTCAACTTCGCCTTCTAAATGACATGGAACTCTTCGCGTGGTAAATGACGTTACTTTCGGGCCACTTAACGGAATTTTATGATTCACCTTATCGCAATAACCGTATGGGTCCCCATCTCCAGTAAACAGATGATCGTATTTGCTGAGTAACTTTGCGATACTTCGGACTTCCGATACCGCAATCCCTGCTACCTCACTATTCTCGTGCATGCTAAAACACCCGTACTTCGTAACGACAACCCTTTTCTTTATGTTAATCACTGAATCCACTTCTCGCAAAACGTCGGCCCCAAGGATGGTTCGGCGCAATTCAGGTACAACCAGGAATGGGAACGTCACGCAATCCTCTCCAATTCTAACCCTGCAGTCTGAAACTCCCACGATTCTTAACACGTGACCGCCCACTGTCTGCACTGTCAACGAACACGGTCTTATACTCTCACATAGACTCCTATCTACGAGTGAGACTGCAGCCCCTGTGTCGATTAAACACACCAACTCGCGATCATTTACCCGTAACTTCGAATATATTGCCCCCTTCTCCATCGCCCCTATTACCTCAAGTCTCGGAACACAGGAAGAAGACACAGTATATCTTTTAGAAATTCTTCTTTGTCGTCTTTCCGGGCAGCGGTCTCTCCAGTGCCCCAGTTTGCCACATGAGAAACACCGGTCTCTCCGCACGCTCAGTCTCAGCGCGGCCACTTCACGTTGCAACTCTTCGATTTGTTTCTCACACTGCTCGGATTTTGGTGGCTCTACCGCTGCAACCGTCTTACTCAACAGTTGTCTGGTCACCTTCGCAAGCTCGCCGATGTCCAGTGGCTGTACGGCGTTAACCAGATGTAGCTGTTGGGATATATGTTCTGGGACACTCTCCATAAACTGGGATGCCAACATTTGTGCCTCAGAATCTTCGTCCAGTGTTGGTAGAGCGCGACGAAGTAGGCTCGTCAAGGTCAGCGCCAATACGAGAGGGTCACCGTCAACTCCCAGCTTCATCGTGCGAAACTGCTGCATTGCCCGCTCTCTGTCCATCGGGCTGCCAAACTCCTGCTTCAAGCGTTCCACCACTGACTTCCAAGTTGCTTGCCCCTCTGTTTGCCTCACACTATCATATGCTGCCTTCGCCCAGCCTCTCAGTAGCGTTCCAAGAACAACCGTCTACGCTGATGACTCTTGCACGCCATTCAACTCTGCAGTAGCTTCGAAGTCCCTTAAGAAGATCCATATGTCTCCTTCTTCAAAAGCTGCAGGCCATGGGACTTTCATTTCGCGACAGGCAGCGACACCAAATGTAACAACATCTCAAACAAGGACGAAACGCTTGTCCAGTACTCGTTGGTATTTCAATGGTCCTCTAACTGATATCAATACGTAGTCTAACTTGGAGCCAATCTAACCACTCACTGATAATATTCATCCTTTTTAATCTTAATTAATACTTCTTCAGCTAAGATCCGACTAAGCATATTAAAATTCACAAAATATATCGTAATATGATTTTTTTTAACATTTCCAGTTATTTCTTTCTTCAAGCTGAGAGAAATTGGTTTATTTCAGTTCCCTTAAAGTTTACACTACAATTAAAAATCTCTCTATTCAGCACTGAATCTAATTTAAATTATGTGTACAAATACAGTAATGGAAGTAGGATTAGTCTCCCACACTATGACAAGGACACTCTTCAGCTAGTATTGATAACTCATTTCTTGTACTTTACCATCTTACTTTCTTAAAGCTCTTTGACCAAACTGTATTGCAATATAACAAATTCACAATGATTTTAAACTACAATATTTATTCCTCTCAGTGTTTTCAGAAATACTCGAAATTAGAGCTGTTTATGTGAAGCAGAATGATACAGTTTCATACGAGAAATTCCACATTCATCGCTTTGTCTGGAAGTAACTCGAAATTCTTTTCCTTAAGACACCTAAGAAGTTATAACTATCATATTTCAGTTCAAGTTAAATATACCCTCGGCACAAAAACTGAATTATTAATGATGCAATTCCATATTAGTTTGTTTATTATGTGGTGAGAGATGGCTGCTAGCCAAATTGGTAGACAGTAATCGACGTCAATGTTTATGTCTCAAATATTAGTCATGTGAAAACAAGATTTAAGACGGACAGCAGACTTTGCGTAGGCGGATACAATTAGCAGATAGATGATCTGACACTCAAGAAACAGCAACAAAGAGGTGAAAAATTAACTTTAAGTGAGAAACAACCAATCAGAAAACTGTGTTTGTCAGCCAACAATAATCTATAATAATGTACACGAAAATGTATAAATATGTGTTGATTTCATTAATAAACAATCTGTTGCCTGACTCTTGCCTTCTGTCGTTGCAATTAGATATATCACACAGTGAAACAGTATTATTTACTGGATGACGTTTTGAACAAAATTTATTGTTCATAATCGCATCAATTATAATCACACGACATCGAAACTTGAGTTTTATAGTCTTCTTTGTTCGTTCCTATTTGTCGTAGGGGTAGTAGAATTTTCTAGATATCTGGGACAGGTGTTGAATCATTCCTGTTACGCGCATTTGCAGTTGATTCGATAAACAAAGAAAAGAAATTCTAGTCGAAGCTGAAACCTCTAACAACCACTATAATAACAGTGATTTCGAGGCAGAAGCATTCAAAAGCAAACACAGTGACCTTGAGTTCTAGTGGGAAGCCGTGACCAGTAGGATGCAGCAGGTTGAATGAAAGGCAGTAACTCACTGAAAAAGACACTGCAAAGTAGTCGCGCTGTGTCATGAATTGACAGAAGTTAGGATTTATGGGTTGGCCATTGGATTGAGTCCCAGTGGCTCAATGGTCTACGAGCTCACTAGCCTTGTAACCAAAAGGTCCTGGGTTCGAATCCCGGTGGGCGCGTACTGATGGAGAGTCCCAAACTAGGACGAAACAGCTGTCCAGTACTCCCAGGTTTTCCAATGGTTCTCTAACTGATGTCAGCTCATGATGAAATCCTCCATGCAATGAAACAAAATCCCTACCAAACCAATACTTGAATATATATATATATATATATATATATATGTATATATATATATATAGTAACTTATCATATTGTAACAACAGAAGACAAGGTCAAGGCAACAGATCGTTTGTTGAGAAAATCAACAGATATTTATACATTTTTATGTACATTATTAGTGTTATTGTTAGCAGAGAATCAACGTCTTCTGATGGGTTGTTTTCCTGCTAAAGGTTATTCTGTCATCTCTTGTTGCCGTTTCTTACACAGTCCGGTGATATATCTGAGAGTCGTATCCACCCACGCTAAGTCTGCTGTGATTGGTTGTTGAGTTCCCCTCAAGGTTAGGCTTTGTTCTTGTTATTTCTCATGACCAAGATTTGGGAGGTAAACATTGACGTGAATTGCTGTCTACCAATTCTGGATAGCAGACAGCTCTCATCGCAATATAACACCAGCTAAGTATTTAATTAGCTGAGATAGTATTCATATATTCTACCAAAATAGAAGTGTTTAAATCGTAAAATTCTATGAGATAAAAGAGATTTCAAAGAATACTTATTACATTCAGATAATGATTCTAGACTAACGGATGTATACAGAACTTTTAAACTTTATAAGCGCATTCTGGGCGTTTTCATTTATTGTTTTTTGTCAACCGTAGTCCCGAATAAAATAGTAACTGATCGAAAATGAGAAGCCACAAAAGGCTAAATGTCCCAAGGTTGACTAACGCACGTCATTCAGTCTGTATCCTTCAGAGATATATGCAGTACGAATCATAAGAGTTATAGTAATAATCATTGACATAATAACAGAGGCAGGGAACAGAGTTCGAACTTGATTGTGTGGAGATTATAATATCATTAGATTCGAACTTGTTTTGAACATCTGTGGGATTCATGAGATTTTGTTTATATTGTATGGAAAACGAGTATCGTTTCATAAGAAATACACCACGTTCAAGATCATTCAGAAACAAAAAACCAGATTCTCAGCATAAAACTTTGTGCAAGCATGCAGAAGATCAACATGTCACATTTCATATAACATACAAATTGTTGGAGAAAAAAAAGAAGCGTAAAGTAATTTAAATGTAGGAGAGTAACAATAACCACATGGAGAATAATGAGAATTTAAAAAGCCTTGGAGATCATGAAGATTGAATGACTTTGAGCCATACAACCAACATTCTGGAGCCATTGGTTCCTAGAGTCTTGAGGCGAGGACGCTGACAAAATGCAGAGTCTTCTGAACACCTTGAGCTGCAATCTTCGTATGTTTGGCATGCGATTCGCCCCTGTAAAATGTAAGATGATGCTGCAGGATTGGACTACACCGACCGCTAGATTAGAAATAGGAAGTGAAGTGGTAGAGCACGTTGACCGCTTCATTTATTTGGGAAGTACCGTCAGCCCCAACGGGTTGATCTCTGACGAAATCTCAGCACGGATACAGAGGGCTAGTTTCGCATATGCCAGTTTACGCCGTCTCTGGCGTAGACGTGATATCCGACTATCGACCAAAGAGCGTATGTACTGCTCAACAGTCCACTCCGTCCTCCTTTATGGCTGTGAGACCTGGCCATTGAGAGTGGAAGACATGGAAAGATTAGCTGTCTTCAGTCATAGGTGTCTGCGTTCTATCTCCCGCGTGAAGTGGTATAATAAGGTGAGAAATATTGAGGTTAGGCGTCGAGTGCTAGGTAAGGCGGGGAAATCAATAGACGAGACTGTGAAATTACATCGACTGAGATGGTTGGGATATGTGTTACGTATGACTAGTCATCGCCTTCCTCGACCAACGGGCAATGTTAGCTGATATAGGGTCAGGCTGGAAAAGAGCTAGCGGTGGTCAAACCAAAACATGGCATCAGTCAATGAAATCTACAACAGTTAGTCTAAGCCACGTAGGAAGGTGTAGACTTCCTGACTGGTTGGGGTCCTCGGGACGGTAAAAACCAATGGTTGGAAACAATTGGTGACATGGCTCAAAATCGTTCTCAATGGCTGGCGCAGATGCATCCACTCCTTGTGACTTATGATTTCCAATGAAACTGTTTTGTTCTCCGTTATTACTATTCCTTTGTCTCACACCTCTGTTTACTGTCTCTAATATGCATTTCTCCTACTTTCTTCTCTTGCTTTGTGTGCTACATGGAGTGTGGCGACTTGAACTGCCACACATATGTCAAAAGTTCTATGTCGAAAAACGACCGAGGGTCTTGAGTACTGTATCTAACCAATCATTCTACACCGTCCTGAGTGGCTCAAACTAACAGTCAAACACATCATAGACTGGTACCGTGTTTCGAGTTAACCACCCCTAACTCTTCTCCAGCCTAATTCTGTGTCAGCTAATACTCCTCGATGAAGAAGGCCGTAGTTCGGCATGTGCAACACGTGTCCTAGGTATCTCAATCGATGCAGCTTCGCAGGATCATGGACTATTCTTCCCTCGACCTAAAACTATGCTTAGTCTCATGATTACTGACAAGATTATGTTAACTAACACGACAGACTGTAAGCAGACACCTATAGTTAAAGATGGTCAGCGTCATCATATCTTTCAGAAATGAAAACGATAAATCTTTTCTTAATGTTATTCATACTATGTTATAATAGGGAAGATCTGTAGCTCAGGTGGATGATTTTGTATTCTCTGAGATGGTTGATTTAATTGTGAAGCTTTCGTCGTCCTTCTAGACAACATCTTTAACTCAGGTTTTAGTATGGAATGAACTCATGAATAAATTCTCCATGAAGAATTCAAATGAATTGTTGTTTCAAGACGTTGTCTAGAAAGACGACGAAAGCTTCGCAATTAAATCAACCAGCTCAGAGAACACAACTAATCCCAAAAGAATATTGTTTTTTGGAATATTCCAATTTATTGCTGAATATTTCAGGAAATGGTAACACAGCTGATGACCTCGTGTATAATAGCATCAATAATAACGCTACTATGGATAATCTCAATCATAAAGAAACTCAAGAGTTGAGTATATGTCTACGTACTGCATTGTTAGCCATATATACACCTTTATCTGAGTATATAATTCTAATCTGGGTGAATGACCTCCGTTTAGAGGTATGTATCAACAACATATGGGATTATTATTCTCATTCAGAAGGTAACACATAAATTCTCAAGGGTTATAATTCGCATGCATTGCATTTCCACCTACTGACAGCAACTGTGGTGAGAGCTGTCTACTAGCCAAATTGGTAGACAGTAATTTACGTCAATATTACGTTCCCAAGATTTGTCGTGAGAAAATGTGAACAAAGATTGACTTTGCGTACGGATGCAGTTAACATATAGAGGATTTGACATTCAAGAAACAGTCACAAATAGATGAAAGATTAACTTTACGTGAGAAACAACCAATCAGAAGACTGTGTTTGTTTGCTTAAATATCCATAGTAATGTACATGAAAATATATAAATATGCGTTGATAGTAATGATCTGTTGCTTCTGTGTTACACAACTATTGAATCAAAAACGCAGATGGAATGAGTTACAACTGCGAACATAGTGTAACGACAAAACACAAGGGCCAGGCAACAGATCGTTCATTGAGAAAATCAAGAGGTATTTATAGACTTTTATATACATTATTGTTAGCGGAGAAGCAACCCTTCTGACTGGTTGTTTTCTTTCCCAAGATTATTCTGTTATCACTTTGTGGCCGTTTCTCAGAAAATCAAGCCATATATTTGCGAATCATATTTCCACACGTCAACTCCGCTGTGATTGGCTGGTGATTTTCTCAAGGTTAAGCTTTGTTATTGTTTTGTCTCATGACCCTGATTCGGGACGTGAACATCCTTGATTTAAATGGTGTAGTAAAATCATCACTAAAATCACAGTAGGGTCGAAAGCGTATCCTATCTTCACTTTCCATTTCAACTATATTCCCCTGGTTTACCTGAGGCCAAGATTACATTGTCCGGAGAATAAGAAGTAAATATGGCGTTCAGATAAGTTAACTTTCCTTTGCTAAACTTAACGCCCTTAGTACTAGCTTCTTTAGGTACATGCTTGACACCTGTACTTTTCATTAAGTGCACGTGCTCAACATAACGCTGAGCTGCCTGCTTAGCCACAACATATCCACAGTGCACAAACTGTCTGATCATGCGCATATAGGATTCAAAGGGAAATGCACTGAATCCTTCTAATAGCCCATGCAGCTCGACGTCATCCACTGTATGTTTCAGAAAATGAATATTGTAAACAATATGTTCATCTCCGAAACAGTTCTCATATTGCATTAAGAAATTACTCAAATCTGTCCGAACAGCATCCAAAAACAGTCGGCTGTATTTGGTACTCGAAAGTAAGTATACTGCCACGGAAAATTTCCTATAATTATAGTACGGGGGGGGGGCAGAATGTTCCTGAGTAGGCGAGACCCAAATATAGTAGCTTTTTAGAAGGACCAGGGTTATTTCAGTACATACTGGGTTCACTTCAAGTAGATAAAATATTCATTTACCGTAAAAAGGCATTATTGACGCGTTGGTTAGACTTTGCTGAGAATTGTTGCAAGGTTGGTATTTTAAGCGTCCCAAGCTTACTAAACTATACCTCCAAAAGTGCATTCATTCCTCACAAACTTATATTCCATAGGGCCAGATGGGTCTTTTTTTACCTGAATCAAGCCGTTAGGATGTGTTGGATTCCTTTCAAAGAAATAATGAACAATTTAGTTGTTACCTTCATAAATGTATCAAAAGCTTGCTTAAGTTGCACCCACGTATAAAATACACAACTAAGCATTATTCTTTGGAATATAGCCATTACATCAGACAATATAGATGACACATTTCGTGAAGTAGAGGCTGCAGGATTATCTTGTAACGTCATGTAATGGTTTTAACAATGACTAACGAACACAACATAATTTCAAGTAGATGAATAATAGTATATATTTCAGTGCTCATAAACCACTGTTGTGACCTAGTAAATTTAATTGATTTATGCTGACCTAATATGCACAAATCCCACAGGTCACTAAACTGACAACTTAAAGTGGATCAGTTAATACATACATATATCTATATGTCCTAATTAAAGACACATTATATGTTTAGGAATTGTAGTTAAATTATATTCGCCTAGTAAGCAAAAATGCATACATCCTATTTTGGACTTAAAATAAATGCATCAAAATTATTGTTAATTTATATTCACTTGCTAGACATTCTCATACATCTCAATGTACTTTAAATACCACAAATGCATCCAAATAGCGTGTGACTATCATACTGCATTCACACCAAAAAAATTAACACGCCGTTATATTATGGTAAGGTAAGCCTTAAATTAAACTGACTGTAAATTTCCGTGTCAAAATAAAAAGATTGCCATTTTAACTTATATTTTAGACCAATAGGAAGCCAGCTAGCCAACAGCCAATCAGAATCTGCCTATATCGATTTTCTGAACATTGACGTAAATTGTTGTTTACCATTTTTGCTTGTTCACAGCCAGCTCTCATCACAATAGTAGTTGAAAGCTACATAATTACGCCTTTGTAAAAGGTATTAGTGTAAACTATGCGAATGAAATCTACTCAGTGTTCACATCTTCTTATTCTACTTATTATTATTATATAGTTGAATAGAGAATTTACTCTTTACAAAATACTAAACTTTAATTTTTTTACAATTAACATGAAAGATACTCATAACAAATGTAAAGTGTACTTCTCATAGTTTATAAAACATAATCAATGTGTTCATCTTAGTTTGAATCACATGATTATTTGATAACTAAAAGTATAACATCAAATTGACTACAGTTCTGTACACGCCTTAATTCCCACAGCTTTAAGTCATTCAATAAATAGACCTCAAGATGAAATATATATATATATATATATATATATAATATATATATATGTGACCACATCTGACCACCACCTTATGACTTACAAACCAAACGTTTGTGTGCAAATAATTATTAACCCACAAAATATAGATTTGGAATAATTAAGGGCTTGAAAGTATACGAGACAGAAATGAAATTAAACAGCATGCTATTAATTAGTTCAAAGGGCATAGGATTATGAGTGAACTAGTATTTGGATACACTTATTCTAATGTATTTGAATAGCCTAACAACATGTCGTTTAATATCACAGTGTCCTGAGATAGTCACCGCAACACCAAGAATGTTTTTTCGCCTTAGCCATTCATTACAGCTAGCAGATTGGAAAAATGCTTTACATTACGATGGTTACAAGGCTAGACCAGTAAAAAATAAATCACACTTATGTGAAATTAAAGCTTATATAAAAATCCCCGTTTCATGTCATTAGGAAAACATAAGTCAACAAAGAGAGATCTTCAAGTATTGGTTTGTAGGGATTTGATTGATTGGTTACAGGATTTCATCATGAGCTGACATTGGTTAGAGAACCATTGGACAACCTTCAGGGAGTACTGCCAGACAGCTGCTTCGTCCTAGTTTGGGACTCTTCAGAAGTACGCACCACCACAAGGGTTCCAACCCACGATCTTCTCGTTACAAGTCGAGCCAGCTCGTAGACCACTAAGCAACTGGGACCCGATCCAATAGCCAACCCATGAATTCTAACTTCTGTCAATTCACGACATAGCGTGACCACTTAGCAAAGCCTTTGATGAGTAACCGTCTACACTATTATACTCAATGAATTTGTTTAGAGGGCAAACAGTTTCAGTGAGAGGAACATTAATGAAAAGTTACGTAACATCCATGGATGCAATTTTCATCCATCCCGGATACATTAGCATCACTTACTGAATGGACAAATTCAAATGAATCTAAGACACTATGCTGACAGAGATTATTTCTGATAGGTAGGAGGATGTTTGCGAGCCATTTAGCAGTATCATGATATGGGGAATTTGTCATGTCCAGGATTGGACGTAAAGGTACGTTCTCTTTGTGCTAGTGACTTGATATGATTATGAGCAATAATTTGTGCTCGAAACGTGGTCATCAGTTAATATTACTGTATAACACTGTGTGATTTATCAAAATAAAATCTTATCCATAATGGAGTTATACTCTACCACAGTACCCAAGTTTTATACTTATATCAATAAGCCTATTATTTATGCTGACATGATTATATCAATAAAACTTATCTGACCTGTTAAGGTGTTCCCTTATCCAAATAGCAACAACATAATATTAGACCAAAATCGATTTCAACAGCAATGAAGTCAAACGATTAAAATATTCCGCCCACTTATCTTATTAATGATTGTCAAAACTCATTCACTCAAGATAATGGTTGATACAATACCGTGAACTGATAAAATCAATAAAATGAAAGCAAGTGGAATTCAAATAAGAAATTTCATGTTAACATAACTGTCAAGACATTTAACTAAGTCAATCTGGCAGTTGTTTAGATTAATACCACCAGGAAATCCCAAAGTAGGCAACGACAGCCACTTAGATTTCCGTTTCCCAAATCATATTGATTGATATGCGATGATAACCAACTCTTCTGCTTTTCTTTAGTTGGGTAACACAATAGTAAAACCAATGAGCACTGATAAAATAAAATGTAGGATAAATCCTTCAAATGGATGCCTTAAGCTTCAAGTATTGAAGAAACAGTCATCAGCATTATAGAAAAGACACCAAGTTAAGAATGTTAGTCATTCCAAGCACAACTTGCATATGAAATGAAGCTGCAATTCAAGGCGATTGCAAATTACACTGAGAAAAAAATTTCCTTTTGAAAGCAGTTGAATTTTTCAGCAAAATTTGATTTATATCACCAACTGAAATACCGATGCTAAAGAAGTGCTCATAATCCAGTTTAAATTGATATCATCATCACCCAGGAGAGCAGGACTTACGCTGGTCCGTTTCATTTTACGTGTCAGTAGCTTGAAAACGTCATACCGACTATCTTTATGTTTATAACGTTAAAGCGATTTTTACTGTCAGTGACGTTATACGTTGCATTTTATCTCACCTCGGTTGGTATTTCTTAAAGCTCAAATGCCTGGCAGTTACACTGAAATCAAAATCACCACTGAAGGTTGTTAATCAACTACATTCTTGATCAGAAAATTCCGCTAACATGCTGAAACGTTTTTACCCACTCCACAACCTATAACTGATGAGAAATTCTCTATTTACTGTTTAACAATTCAAAATATATGTATATTCCTTTTCATCAATTACTTCCTCATCATCGACTCTACACTAATATTTAGTTTTTTACATCAAAATTTTAGCAATCAAGTGGTTATTCTAGTCCATCAGTTCTACGTATAGGTGGGGGGTGGGTGAAATTAAGAGGTTAAAAGCCATCAAAACAACTAACTAATAGATGTCAGTAACAAGATATCTAAGTTTTGAAGGAGGGGTGAAAATTTACTGTGGAGTTCAAGATAAGTTATTTGGTAGGCGTTAGCAACAAGTTATTATATAATCAGGAAACTTGTAAAATAATGATGACTAAGAAGAATAGGATGACTCAGTAGAATTACGTAAAGTAAAAACAAGTTTAATAGAATTAGTCGGAACTGTAAGAATAACAGTCAAAAGATAGTTGTAAAGGGAAGGGGAAAATCCGACGGATTTGGAAGTCTCCTCTCAAAATATCCAATACAGTCCTACAGGAGGTTAGTCGCGAGCCTGAATAGCTCAGTGGTAACGTCTCTGACTGCAGCACTGGGTGACGCGGGTTTGAATCTCAGAATGGACATCAGTTCCTTCAAGGTTGCAGATACGCCTTGCTGACTAGTGAGTGCCAACTAGCACGAAACCTAGGTCCAAGGCTTCCTGCCGATTGCCTCCAACCATCTACTACCAACAATCTTCTCTCTCGGCTTTAAATTTTGTGACAGTAATATAAAAGTCAATAAAATGGACATACAAGCTCCATCTGAAAGCCATTATGCTCAGACTGGAGACTTAATGCCTTCATCGGATGAGGAAGTTAACAGATTTACGGCGACTTTCGTCCACTGTTGTTACAAATGGATGCAATACAAATGACATTTAACTAAAAGACAAACAGGCTTTAAAGCAAATGAAATCAAATGAGAATATAGTGATCTCTAGACCTGACAAAGGTTCAGGAGTCGTTATCATGGATAATTCTAATTACTTAAGCAAAATAGAGACTTTATTAAGTGATAGACTTAAATTTCAGAAACTCAACCAACGGAGATACAACAGAGAATAATGGGAGACAGTTAGCAGTCATTAATAAAATAGAAATAAAAAGGATATATTTCACCAGCCTTGTCTGAAACACTAAAACCTGTTGGCACCGTGATATCAAGGTTATATGGCTTACCAGAAATTCATAGAAACGGCTTGCTACTTAGACCGGTCCTCGATATTGTACGGTTTACCATTCCATTCAACTGCAAAATTGCTCGTGAAACTTTTAGAGCCGTTGCATAGAAAACTCATGAAAAATAGCTTAAATGGTAGTTTTGAGTTTGTGGAAGGAAATAGGGAATTAAATATGAAGGATAAATACATGATATCTCCGGATGTATCTTCTTTATTCACCAACGTGACTTTGTTGGAGACAGTTGATTACATATGTAATGAATTGATAAAGCAAGGTATGGAGATTTGCATCTCTGTGTCTTTCCTTAAAGGGACTTCTTCTAACGAACGTAAACTTTCTGTTCAGTCACGAAATGTATGGACAGTCAGATGGTGTTGCCATGAGATGACCACTAGGCCCAATCCTAGTGGATTTTTTCCTGGCGAAATTAGAGAATGGTCCTCTTAAAGATGTGATTTATAATCTTGATTTCTATTGTCGATATATCTGCGATACATTCATAGTTCTGAGGAAAGAAAGTGAGACTAAGGACATGTTGAAGAAATTCAATAAAGTGCATCCTGGCATGAGCTTCACCAAAGAAGAAGAAATTGACTCTGTTTGGACGCCCTAGTGACTAAGCAAACAGACGGAACACTATGTAGACGATTGCATCAGAAACCTGCTTCAACTGGACAATATACTCACTTTCTGAGCTTCGTTCTTCTACAATACATACGTAATTTGGTTAGGTGTCAGGTTCACCGGGCTAGAGTTATCTGTTCAAATGAAACACTAAACGAAGAACTCGGTGATATTCGTGATCTCCTAAGTAGAAACGGATATCCGACAACATTTTTGAACAAACACATGAACTCAGAAAATAAAAAGTAGGTGTCGAGTTTCCAAAATATCAGTCTTCCTAAGATTACAGTTCATGGATGATGTTAGTAGTGAGATCTTATCACAACGTCTGAGAAGGGCCTTAAAAACGACTTTCCAAGGGCTAAGGCATGCTGTATATTCACCAACCAACCAATACTTAGTTCAAGAAATGTCGCGTCTTTCATGTGTATTTACCAGTTTAACTGCTCATGAGGAGCTAGTTACACTGGACGCACGATCAGGCGAGTTCATCGTCAAATTTCTGAACACTTTCCATCTAGGTTGGGCAAAGGTTGAATAAAGCTATATGCAGCTCAGTATAAGTTCATCTCGTCAATACTGGACATCAAGTTGACTATAACAAAGCTTTTAAAGTTATTTATCGTATCTCGACCAACCTCTCGCATAGTCTACAAGTACAAATTTCACACACAGCAGAGGCAATAGGAATCCATCTGGACAAGCCATATCTGTGTGTTCAAAAGAAATTTGTACAACCCCTTTCTTTATCATGGCCTACTACAGAATATGTATTAGTTTTAAAAACGGTTTTCCCCTTCCCCTTATAACTATCTTTTGACTTGTTATTCTTACAGTTCCGACTAATTCTATTAAACTTGTTTGTATTTCACGTAATTCTACTGAGTCATCCTATTCTTCTTAGTCATCATTATTTTACAAGTTTCCTGATTATATAATAACTCGTTGCTAACGCCTACCAAGTAACTTATCTTGAATGCCACAATTAATTTTCACCCCTCCTTCAAAACTTAGATATCTTGTTATTAACATCTATTGGTGAGTTGTTTTGATGGCTTTTAACCCCTTAATTTCACCCCACTCACCCCTATGCGTTGAACTGATGGACTAAAATAACCACTTGATTGCTGAAGTTTTGATGCAAAAAACTAAATATTAGTGTAGAGTCGATGATGAGGAACTAATTGATGAAAAGGAATAATATTTCTGTGCTCAACTTGTTGTTTTTTCCCAAATGTGTAAGTGATAATTTGGAAATTCAAATTATAGTAGTCATTTCTATTGCCCATTTTTACCAGACTAGTTGAAAATAGTTACTACTGCTTGTGTTATTTTCCAAGAGTTAGCTTGTAGGTATTTGATTTGCTTCAAGGCTGATCACGAACTAATACCACTAACAGGACCACTGAAAACCAAGTAGTACTGGATAGTTGTTCGGCATTAGTTTGAGACTCTTCAGCAGTACACACTCATGATCCCTTTGAGTATCAAGCACAAGACCTTCAGGTTATAAGGTCAGCCCATTAGCCGTTCAGTCACAGGAACAGAACCCAGTGTGCCATGGATTCAGAATTTCGTCATTTCGCAATGTACAGCGCCACCGTCATCCGCAAGTACTTATCCTCATATTTGATCTGATGGATTCCAGCCGGTCACGACTGCTCACTAGAACTGGATACGACTTCTTTATGCAGTCAGTCTCTAGTGAGCATCAGATTGACTTTCAAAAGTTAGTTTGTAAGGATTTAATTTGGGGCCAGATGGTCAATGAGCTGGCCTCATACCTCGAAAGTCCTGGTTTAATGTTACTATTAATACGTAGTCAATCTTGACAGCCTTACTCAGTCTACTGTGATAATTTTGTGGTGAGAGCTGTCTGCAAGCCAAAACTGTAGACAACAATTTATGTCAATGTTTACGTCCCAAATCGGGGTCATGAGAGAAAACAATAACAAAGCTTAACCTTGAGGAACTCAACAACCAATCACAGCAGACTTAACGTGTGCAAATACGATTCGCAGATATATGGCTTAACTTTCTAAGAAACGGCCACAAGCAGCACAGAATAACCTACAGCGAGAAAACAACCAATCAGAAGACGTTGCTTCTCTGCTGGCAATAAAGAATAATAAGATACATAAAAATCTATGAATATCTGTTGATTTTCTCAATAAACGATCTGTTGCCTGGCCCTTGTCTTCTGTCGTTACAATTTAACCGTAAAATCTAATCTTTTAAAGCAGGACTGGTATGATTGACATTTTGGTGTTAAATTACCGGTTTTTACTTAATGTGTAATTTGAACTTAACAACCAGGTCGTTTTAATAAATCGATACTGTTTCAGACTGAATATGGTTCTGGTGGACTAGCTAGCGTATATATATATATATATATATATATATATTAGAATTTTTCATTTGTCAGTTAAAAATGAACTTAATACAATACAATTTATAATTTAAATGAACAATCTAGATTCGATAATAGTTACTTCCGTTGAGCAATCATAGATATAAGAACGCGATAATCCCTAAACGAGTGAACCGAGTCAAAGTGAGGAGTTCTCACCAGTTAACACTTTTCAGAAATGCTTGTATAAGCAGGATGTGAAGATATGACTCATCACAATGAACACTCAACTTTCAACTAATAGGTCAAGGATTCGAATCCCATCCCTCCTACTTCAGCCTGGACGACACAAACATCTCACATCAAATGCTGTTGATTGCTCGATACACGCAAAATATGTCCCAGCCAACTAGGTATAAGCAAATTTCTTTCCGTATAATTCATTGCAGTCACCTTAGAATAGTGCTACTTTCTACCTTAAAAACACACCGTAGGTTGGTATATGAATCTGGGTACAGCTAACCTTATATGTTTCAATAAATGTAACAGGTGTAAAATCCGAAGGATGAGGTGTATCACATGAGATGTAATACTATTATGGCGTGTGCTACTTACAGGTAGATGCAAGTAACAGGCAAGACTTAAGTATGGCCGACCAAGAGAATGACCAACAAAATAACCCTGAAAAAGCAATCAGATGAGTCGCATTCTACAAAACTTCATCCTAACCTTGTATTTCAATATTTTTTGGATAATTAGTCGGAACAACTATCTACACGGACAAATTGATTGGTTTCATATTGTTAACATCCCCCGGCTATATTCACAACATTGTGAATCATTCTTCTGATTTTGTCGATCGACTGGTCAGCATGTACACCAATCCCTCAGAACGATTCTAAGTGCACTTGATTTGAGCAATAAATGGATCACGAAACGACATGATACACAGTTATCTCGATGAATTCATATACGGAAATTTGTTTGAACTAACACTAAGAACACCAGTGAAAAACTGGGAGATATAAGGGACTGCCATCTAGCCTAATTATTTTACATTACTTAATTTGCTTTCGATAGAATCCCCTAATTAAAGAAGGTATTTGATTAGCAAAGGTTACTCGATTGGTCCTTCACTTGGGTCGCTATACTTTAGTCTAGTTCAAGTGACATTTAAAATGACGTCCATAGAAAAGTATTGATAATTTAAACCGATAGGAAAACCATTGAAGAAAAAAACGCGAAAAGGCAACAACCCTGAGAAGAACCTTGCTAAGCGACATACAAAAAATGAGCAAAAGATGCCTAATACCGAATGGATATTATTTGCAAATTGTGAAACCACTGTGTAATCCAGAGCTTTTTAATAGCCATTGTATTTTACTCCTAATATACATTAGATTTGCTCTCATCAGTCTTGTTACCTTTACTGCAAATAAATACGCTAGATTAATCAACTTGAAAGTTTTACTATTTCGATACACTATATCAAGTGGGATGGTGAATTATTTTCACACCACTAATAAAGTCTTCGTTATAACCTCAAGGTACTACTTACAACAAGGTGGACGTGTGGTTTAAGATGAAGGAAATATTTTTGACTGGTATGATAATCACATCATTTTACCAGTCATAAGCCATTGGAATACAACACACTGGTTGAATGATAAAAAATGATAGTGGAGAGAGCTGAGGTCTATATTACACACTACTAAAGATATTAGTCTACCTGTTTTAATATTGTCAATAAGTAAGGCGAAAACCAGATAACCGGTTGTAATTTGAACCCACGTTAGTGCCACTAGACTCAATGCAATAAGTATGACTTATTCTTTTTTTTCATTCCTTCACGTTCCCAGTGGAACATAAGGCTTCAAGCTAGTTTCTGTAGCAGTGTTTATTTTTACAGGATGGGGTTGCTAGCCTCATGCCCAACCTTTCCTCTTTACCAGCTTTTTTTATTACTGGCTTAGCGAGGTAAAGGAGTGCGTCGGCCGGGGATCGAACCCCGGACCACATGCATGGTCGGCGAGCATTCTACCGCTGAACCACAGACGCACATGACCCACTCACTATTGCACAAACTCACATTCCGTTACCTTAGTCGAAACAGCATTTGTGTAGTCAAATGGAAAATTGGTTGGAGGATTTCATCATGAGATGACATCGGTTAGAGAACCATTGGAAAACCTGCCAGAGAGAACTGGATAGCTGTTTCGTCCCAGCTTGGGACTCTTCATCAGTACGCACCCAAACTTGGACGAAACAGCTGTCCAGTACTCCCTGGCAGGTTTTCCAATAGTTCTCCAAACAACGTCAGCTCATGATGAAATCCGCCAACCAATCAAACAAAATCCTTACAAACCAATACTTGAAAATGGAAATTAATCAAATGTCTTCAAGTTAAAATTACACGTAATCATTTCCTTTCAACTCAAAAATCAAACTGATACCTCAGTACAGTTATTGTCTATTCCAGTTTAGGCTTCTGATGTTTTCTTTTTCTCGTGTAACATCCAACATCACAAACAAAAACTATTCATACTGCTCGAACTAGATTCAAAGCGGTAGTTCTGACTGAATTTTCCGGCTTAGAACTCTGAACATAAGGGCAGTAGTTTAAATTGCAACACAAATGGTAGTTTTAAGTACTAATGAAGTAGAAAAATTCATTTCACATTATTTTGTTTACTGGATATATCACACAGTAATGAATTACGAAATGGATGACGTATAGAACACAATTTATTGTTCAAAATCAGATTAATTGAAAAGGTACAACTACGAAGCCCAATTTTAACAGTTCTTGTTCTTCTGCTCCAACTGTCGCTAGGATAGTAAAACTTTCCGGATATCGGGGACAGATGATGAATCATTCCTATTGCATGTATTCTCGCCCGGCTAGTCAGATAAAGCTTCAGTTATCAATCTTCCTTCACCTTGCGATATTAGCAATGTCACTCTGTTACACCTTATTTTATGGTTGGTTGAAACTACATGTGGTGCTGTAATCGAGCTTTTTTTACAGATTTCTTGTTTGAGTATTGTCAACTAGGCTAGATTTTGTGCTTTGCAAATCGAATTGGTCCTGCCTTACTACTTTGGTTTCATGATTGTTGCAAAGTTTGTCCATTGGGATTCACAGAACAACCAACTTAACTAACGTTATTTGGTTTTCAAGTGAGTTCGTAGATTTGAATGCCATGTGAGATCAAATACACACTACGCGATATGAATTCAATAAAATAATACTACCTTATTGTCTGAGTTGTACACTATACAGAAAGCATTAACATTCTGTTTCATTGAAATCTCATGTTAACATTTCAACCCTGCTGTTTACTTGAAACAAAACACATTTGAAGGCGTATAGATGAGAAATCCACTTTTTCCCAAAATATCTTTGTGTCAAAGTTATAGCAGGATTCAAAAATGAAAAACTGGACCACAACTAACCAAATAAATCTCATCTATTATCAAATGATTGATAACAATGTGTAAAAGAAAGTAACTATGTACCCAAAAACACATTAATCGAGATGGAATCCATCGACTCATCGAATAAAGTAATATTTTTTTTATTCCTTCACGTTCCCAGTGGAACATAGGGCTTCAACCTATAGGCTTGAAGTTTCTGTGTTTATTTTTACAGGATGGGGTTGCTAGCCTCATGCCCAACCTTCCCTCTTTGCCAGTTCTATTACTGGCTTAGCGAGGTAAGGGAGTGAGTCGACCGGGGATCAAACCCCGGACCATGTGCATGGTGAGCGTCCTAACCGCCGCGCCACCAACGCACCATAACGAATATAATAATATATGCACTATCAATCATCTATACTATCTCTCACTGTTACCAAAACCGCCACACAAACTGAAAACCACGTGACAGTGTCAGACAATTAAAGCTTCAAAGTATAAATAAATCCCTGAAAACCACATTGTTCTTCATTTTTACTTCCTATTTACTTCACAGAAAGAGTATTCAATACGTTGATATTTGTACTTCTATTCAACGTTATAATCTACATTACTAAAATTGTTGCTGTTTTAAGAATGATAATACCAAATGTGTCCAGAAGGTAACGGGGTTTCAAAACAAATTACAATCTGATCTGCTGATCCACTTAGGTCTTTCGAAGTACATCACGATTAACATAAAATAGTACAAGCATCCTCACTGTTTACAAAATACGAGAACCTGAGAGACAGCAGCATCAAAACTGATTATCATTCGTTTAAATAAATTTATAAAAGGTGAACAACAGAGGACAAACATTGAAATGAAAGACAAAACTTTAATATTCTGTTTATTGTTGAATTCTCTAGGATAGCACGTAGTAGTAGTAGTAGTTGGATAGTAGAAAATTTTGGTGAGTAAACACACGCAAAAATGCATTAACGCACTTTAATTCGGCACTTTCACAACAATAATAGAAAATAATAAATCCTATAGGGAAAACTTTAGCTATAAAGAAGAAAAAAAACTAAACTCAGTACAGATATTCTTCTTCTGCTTTCTTTTTTGTTTATTCACGCGAACCAGAATCGGCCATAACTATTCGAGGTAGCTTAGAAGACGTGAATTCTCGTGTTCCATATGCACTGCCAGCCCGTACAGAACTCTTAGTTGTATCGTTTGTCAGTGAAGATGACTTCTGAGGATGTAGAGTGTTTCTGTACATATTGCATACATGTATATATCCTAAATATGTATCATTAGAAGAAGAACTGTAGTATGAGTGGCATGTTTTCATGAGAGCTGAGCGCAAAAAGCTTTTCACATTGGATTCAAGTGAAAGTATGCGTGAAAAAGTTGTTGTTGAACGGTCATCTTGTGACGGAAATAGGGAACAGTACTCCTTAACAGACTGAAATAAAAAAAAGTAGTCAGAAAAAAATTCCAACATTTAAATAAGTCAGAAATCTACAAAGTATGCTGAAGTAATTACAAAAAATGTATGAGTACTACCACGAATAGCCAATCTACTCCTGAATTCGCAAAAATCATACCTCTATGATGTCTAAATGAAGGGAAACGTCGATACTTTTACTCCCATAATGAGAACACAATGAGGATAACCCTAGAGAACGAACTATCTTTAGCTTATAAAATACACTAGACTTAGGAGAATTGATGGTTTTCTGCGATATAACCTTGCCGCTACTAGAGATTCTTTTGGAAGAAAAGAACAAGTATAAGTTTTTACACTCAAGGTATAACTTAAACAGCTCCTAACACTAGTCACCAAGAGAGTTTAATTTCAGTGTAGTAATAAATCGAACCACCAAAGAAGTAATTTATCTATAACAAGATTACAGATACCACATTTTGGAGGCATTTACTGACAACCTGGAGATCATATAAAGCGATACAACCTGCCTTAATGCTAGTGTACTATGAAAACTTGACACTATTCTTCTGAATGTGTATTCAAGAAGAAATTTGTTTACAATTTCCCCTACTTTCCTTCAAGACTTGCGTAACGAAACCGAAACTTTCTGAAATCCATTTTTATTAGTAGAAACTATTCGGTGACCAGTAATAATTTTATCATTTTTAACTAAACTGTTTTACATAGGACGATGTACACCTTCATTAAACAACAGATAGGCAAATTTTACAGATGAACCAGAAGATTAAAGGATAACGGATAGTATTCAAGCAAAATAGCTGCTCTGATAGGTCTATGCTCAAGAGCTGATAACAACAGATATAGGAAAAAATACTATACATGCTTGATTAGTATTTTAGGACAAAGCTGTTGATCACAATTTGAAAAGTGAATCATACTTATCAAAGTAGGCAGTATAGCATGTCCACTTTAGTACGTGGCTTTTAGCTATAGGGTTTAGGGTGAGTCTACTTAATAAGACTGAATCCAATTGCCAAGCATTGATATCTCATTTGCCTGGCCGCAACCTACAGTCATCGTGTGAGAATTGAGGATACTTGCACCAGCCGATGCTGAAATAGGTAGAATGTGGCACAAACCCCCTATTCACTGACTAAAAGTTGAATGCTTCAACTGGTGATTTATATATATATTCGTGGACTTCGCCGAAAATGAGGGGGCAGTATCATTAGCTCTCAATAAAAGTGTGCGTGGTACACGAGAAATCTGTTCCATGAAATGAAGTTTTAACTAGATTGATTGGCTGACAGGTTTCGACATAGAACTTTGCACAGAAATCCCAGTTGCCACACTCCATGTAGTACACAAAGGAAGACAAAAGAGATTTAAAAGAACAACAATAACCAGAAATGTGAGGAAGAAAGAATAGTAACATGGGAGAACACAACTGCTTAATGGATATGACACATCGCAGAAAGTGAGTGCATCTGCGCCAATGACAACGATTTCGAGCAATATCACCAATTGTCTCACCAATCAAACATTCTATTATATGAAATCAAGTTTGGTTCGACCACCACTAATCTTTCCATCGTGGTCTAAGTAGCTACATTGATCAAGGAAGGCGATGTTTAGGCATGTGTAACACATTAACCATAGCATCCATGTAGCTTCACAACTTCATCCATTCTTTCCTTCTTACCTAACACTAAGCCTAACTCATATTCTACAATTTATATATACGTTATGCCACACGAGTCTTGTATCTAGAGTCAGTTAGCTGTATTGCATTGTTTCAAACTAGAACAGTCTCAAAAATTGTCTATCGAGTCCTGTTTGTTTCGACTGTTAGAATCATGTTACTAACCTTTGGTTTAGGTCATCAATAGCTTTGTACCTGTATTACAGCTGACTGGATATTCGTCTAGATGAGTTTGCTGTAATCTTAAATACGCATCCAGCTATCATTTGAATAGTGTATTTGATTTTCAGTAATATAAGCACGATTGTTGTTAGAACGCTTTCTAAAAAACTTATCCTGTTTGAGTCCATCGGTAATTTGATAATGAAAGTCACCAGGTCAGGTAATGACTCTTCTTATGTTTGAAGTTAGTACTGACAAGAAACTAATGATTAGATGAACAGAACTGCTAAGGACTATCACTGTTGTCAGTTCATCGGCAGAGAGCTCCGTAGACGCCTCAAACATACTTCCCAGAGTGAAACAACCTCCCTACTTAGGCAATGAAATCGCCTGTTAGAATGACTATATCCGAGTTTTGCTCTTCTCAGCAGACTAAGCAGTTTTGTATAGGACTCATCCTTTATTTCGTCCAAGCTGCAGTCGATTGGAGAGTATGTGTAGAATATGAAAAGACATCGACGTAAAACGCAGTCCTTTATTCTTCTAACGGATCCGTTCGAACGAACAGCACACATGCGACTGTCTACTAGGAATAAATATATCATCATTATACTAAGATCCAGCAGAGTACGGATTTCCCTGCCCTAGTACTCCATGCTATTATCTACACCTGCGAATCCTGGCGAACTAGCCAAATAATTTCCTGACACCCACCCTGTTGGCCAGATGACGTTAAGTGAATAACCACATTTGGGTTTTTTATGCGTGTCTCCGAAATACAACACACATGTATGGCTTGAGTTGTCAGAGTTCTATCTGGTGATGCCTGCTGTTTGACTTGGCGAAGAGTCCTGACGTCAAATGCTCCATTATGAAGTTGGCAGCGTAGTTTTAAGAGACTACCGATAATTTTTTCAGGCTGACGTAATTATTGGTCATTGAGTGAAAAGATAGGGGATCTGCCTGTGGAAGTACTAACAGTAAGAGGAAAGTAAGGTGACGGTGACGTAGAAAAGGTGGGTGAGAGCTTCATGTGCTTTTGGTTTATGGGTGGTTGTTACATCCCAGTTTCACAGCAGTACAACTTTACCCACAGATCCCCCAGCATAGTGTAAACATCTTACACTATGCCGGTAACTGCTTTTAGACTAACCACTATCTTAGCAACCTTTCTAACTTGGTATAACCTGCAGGAACATTAGTTTTAGTCAGTGCAGCTTATTGAGTCATTGTGATATACAGTTACGACCACCACATCAAGACAGCAGCTAACAGTGAACGAATATCTGTTATAAATCAGTTACTGAATTTACATGTAAATACAACGGCAGAAGTCAGTGTTTGCATATTTCGTTTACCTTTTACCGAGAAGCAAGCATACAGTCAATGAAATTAGCAACTCAATTTCATAATACTTTTGAAAGCAAGGAGCTAACATTAACGCTGGTAAGACTTTCTAAGTAACCAAGAAAGTATTTATTAATACTCTACAAAACAGCTAGAAGGAAATTTACGTCATAGCCTGATGTTTGCATTTTTTAATTGGGCTCAGCTTTCGACTGTCTTACTGACAGTTAAAGCAACATGATATTTGATTTCTTCACTATTTTTCAGCAACTTTAATCCGCTTTTTATCCTTCGGATTTATTGTTATTTTTAAGGACACAATTGTCAGCTTGCAAGTAGCTACGTACGCCATGATTTACATCGAGTCGTAACGTTATGCGAAATACCCTTTAACTATTTCAGTTAGAGAGGCTGTGATTGCCCAGTCAGAGAATGCACCTGAGCAATGTGGGCAAAACGTGGGTTAAACGGGTAATTTTGATCGGCAAAGACGTGGGCAAAATGGGGTTGAAATGCTACATAGTTAACCCACTCTACCCATGTTGGCCACTTATACCTCGTTTGCCCGTGTCCCGAAGAATTTTGTTCTCCCACTTTATCTATGTTACAGCCCACTATGACCAATTTCGAACGGAAAACTGCCAAAGTTCTTACCCACATATTCCAGGTCCAAAAAATTCACCGATTGGGTGGTTAGTCCGCATATAAATTGACTAAGCGATTGGGCCACGTCTCTCTTACGCAAGTTCTGAGGCTCAAGTTGTGTTGTCTATCATCAAACAAAAGGTATGTCCCCGTTGCCTAGTGGACAGAACTGCAAGCAGTTGCTTTGTTACATACTGATTAGAAAGTGACAGTTTGGTCTGGAAACCTACACTGACACTTTCGGGCAAGTACTGTCACCTTGTTACATTCTACTGCATGCTTAAGTGAAACTGCATGTGGTGCTGCTACACTTCGCTAAATTCTATGTTGAAACTCAGCTGCAGCATAAGTGCGTAAACAAGCACTTGATTCATGTTTCTAGAAGTAATACATTTCAGTTCGAAATGTTAAAAACATAAAAACGACTGGGGTTTTTATACTGATGCAGAACTTATCCACAAGATAAGTTTTGTATGAGTATGGAAACAATGTTGGCTGTCCTAATATAAAAAGTTGAGTGCATCAATACAGAGTATTCTGCAGTAAAGTTCCTCATTGAACCTCGGCGCATGTTTCCACAATAACAACAAACTTACCACATACTTTTTATAAGAACCAAAGTTCTTCGATACAACATCAATCCGCTTGGCCTTAATGTCAATGATTGACTCTTCAACAACTGAAACCTGACCATTTGGAATAAATTTCAGCAACCAAAATGGAATTCTTCTTGATATTTTCTTAATTACTAACCGTTTGGTATACAACTTTCCGTCCGGTAAGAATTTCCTTTCCAAAACGTCTTCAGATAATACATGCTTCCTGAAAGCCACGAATGTATAATAAACGCATGCTTACGCATATGGATTTGGATAACGCTTCCAAAACAGAGATGCGACAAATTCCCAAGGGAATGATAAATGCTGCGTTACATATATGGGCATCAGGAGGAATAACGCACCTGTCTGAGTAGGCGCCGAAGACACTTCAATACTCAATATATCTGTATCATTCAACTTTTTATAACAGAAACAATGAATTGGAAGTTATTTAGTTCTTGTGTCAACAATTTTTTTCAAAAACGCTCTTGATGTAAACGGGCAGTGACTGCCTTACGGGTCCTGTCAAATTAAAGTAGTGCATTTTCACCTCTATCTCACATTTTGGAATACATTCAACCAAGACTGGTATCTTTGGAGAATCCAGTTGGCGGAATGAGTGAAATTCACTCAGACAAAACCATATTATCCAATCTGAGCATTAGTATATTAGGTCTACCTAGCCTGAAACGCTGCTGTTCTTCCCATTGTTATATACGTAGTGAAAATCTTCAAAAACAATATTTAACCAGGACTTTTTGGTCAGATACTGGAATTCTGTCAAGTCACCCAACCAGACGACGAGAAGTGGAGCGGAAAAAGCCTTAGGTAAGTTTTCTAATGTTTTGCTTAACAATTTCTGCACTGGTAGGCGATTCCCCAGAATTATTGGCCACAGCATTCATCACTGAACATCGGATGCTGACCCTTACTGTTTTAGTCGATTCGTTTAGCTGAAGGCTTACGGTCAAGCATCAACGCCTTTTGGCACGCCTTCTTGTTACGTTCATTCGTTCGTTCGTGCACGATCCCTAGCTAGTTAAGCAATCATCTCGCACTCCCATTCGGTCCTGAAATGTTATTCGTAATTTAGACGATCATTTCTTTTGTTTTGCTTTGCCTTCGGTTTACACTGAACGAATATTATAGAAGTTGTGGGTATAAGATTTTGCGCTAATATACTTCGTACTATCCGTGAATGTCAACACCCACAGTCTCTAAGTTCCCCTCCTCGTATTTTCATTATTATTACATTGTTAAAATAAGTAATTATGATAAGTCCCTAGTACCGCTTGAATATAATCGCTCTAAGGTGACTAGTGCTGTAGTGGATAGAACAGCAGAGCGTGAGAAAAGATTCTTTAGGTGAATCAAGAGATGTGGAGTTGTTTAAAATGCGAGCTCCAAAAGGTACATTCCCTATCTGTGTTTATCTTTCTAAAATGCGACGGAAGGAACTAAGAAGTGTTTCACCCTACCCGAACCTCAGTGATTGCGGGTCATCCTGTAGTGCACATTCCAATGTCAAAGACTTTGTTTCAACTTGTAATTGACTTTTGACAATAAGTTTACTTTGTTATTACATTACTGTACTCAAAATACAGCGCAATTGAGCACTTCCTCTGTAATGATCAAGTCTTTTACTTTTCGTTTTGTCGTCAGTACTTGCAGATTTGTTAGAGTGCTGAATTACTGGGCACACAGGTAAGTTGCGTGGTGAGGACTGGTTATTTGTGGCCAATCGATAGCACCACCAGTACCTCACAAACTTAGACATTATTGAAAGTGAGTCGGAGCCATAAGCACAAAAACAACAAAAAAGTGAATTATTACAAGGTGACAAATAGAATACTTGTAAGTTTGTAGTTCAGAATGAGCATGGACACTCTTAGAGACGAGGTCACTGGGCTCACCTCATATGCTTTTATCTCGCGCCATTAGCTGTTTTGTCAAAGACACATCTTCAAGTATTGGTTTGGTAGGGATTTTGTTTAATTGCATGGAGGATTTCATCATGAGCCTACATCAGTTAGAGAACCATTGGAAAACCTGTGAGTACTGGACAGCTGTTTCGTCCTAGTTTGGGACTCTTCATCAGTACGCGCCCACCGGGATTCGAACCCAGGACCTTCTGGTTACAAGGCGAGCCCGTAGACCATTGAGCCACTGGGACCCGATCCAATGGTCCTTGAATTCTAACTTCTGCCAATTCAGTGAATAAGAAAAGTCGTTGCAATATATATAAACAGGAAGCCTCGACCAACCTTGACCAATAATGCCACAGTCACCCTACTCCCAAGGTCAGTCTAGCGTTACATAATCACAGAAAGCTCCATGTCTCTGATTAGTGAGTTTTATTGACCTTCTCCATGCGAAATGAGATAAAAGTAACAGAAGATCTAGTCGGTCTCTATGGTCTCGAATATAGGGTACGATTGGGTTTCAATCGCTGCTGACTTAAACATACTCTCACCTAGAACCAAGCCGGGTCAAACCTACAGACGAGCTTTCTATGGAGTCGCTTAATGCTACCAAGACTGCAGGGCTCTATGAAACTGTCAACAACGACTTGCGAGGGTGACGGAGATGCTAAATCATCCCTATAGTGACCACCTGCTAACGGAGGTCGAATACACAGACTTACCGAAAGGTGGAGTCGGCCGCACACTAGTAATCTTGAGCTTAGCTATTCAAGGAAAACTAACTAACGACAACCATCTTGCTCGACGCCCTTATGTTAAAGTGAACTTTGAGATTATGGGAGAAGCTACTGACAAAAGACAACCCTTGCCTAGTTATGGATAAGCAGTGACAGTGGCCAAGGTAATTTCTTAAGAAGCCATCATCGATTTTGCCCCTATAGCAACGATGAGAGCCTGAAACAAATCTTAATGGAAAAAAGAGAGTCTTCTCCGCAGCAGGAGAAGAGAATGGCACAAGTGAAAGCACTTGGGGAGGCAGTCAGACCATACACCAAAAAACTGTCCTAAGAAATCGGCGTAATACCAAAGTTCTACCGTTTAAGACAAACCTAGTCAGGAAACTGCAAGACGACTCCAAAATGTGTACTGATTCTTGAATTAGGGAAGAAGCACACACCTATTGGTAATAATATTCGTACGACAGCTTTATTCTGGAAATTACTCTAAAATACAATGCAGAATTCTCAGAGTAATTTCTCGCGAAGTGTTCACTCCCCATGTGGAATCTTCATGCAGATATTCGTTGGCAACTTATGGTATTGCCCACTGCCATTCTGTCATACACACATCTTAGTTCTCCACGACATTTTTTCTCCAGTTTTTTTCGAAGTGCAAAGCTAATTAAAAATCCGTGTGAGTTCATACTGAAACCACAGGACACAACTAGAAGATTAAAACGACAAGAAACAGAGAAAAATAGATGCACTGTGCTGGATGGAAAGTTAGCTCATTGGTTTTAGCGAACCGCCATCAAGCTTTCTGAGTGTGGAGAACTTTTTGAAGGGCTCTCCAAACACTGTCCGGGGTATCGAATCAGATGTACTTCCACTGACTTTGCCCAGGTAGCCTATCGTTACGGGCGAAAAAACAATTTCTTAACTAGATATATGTTTGTAGGAAATCCGCACAAGCAGTCATTCCAAAATAAACTAGATACTGAATGAGTGCACACTGATCATTTCTTCAGTCTTATCCAGTTCCTGACACAGTTCCTCGACAAGATATTTCACTGTATCGTATGGGAAAGGTTACAGGAACCAGGTATGTTACTCCAGTAAAGACTTCAACATGGACAAATACAATTCTTAACTAGCCCACCTGAAGCTTTGTGAATGTGACGATGAAAAATAGTATCCAACAATAGTTCCCCCCACGCAATTTCTGCTTTAATTTGCTGTTTATCTACAGTTAAATTATTTCTCTTGTTCGTTTTGTTCTCAGGTGTTGATCAGGTGTTTTTACAGCTTCTTATCGTCAAAATATTCAAACAAATCAGCAACGAATATACTTGCAGAATAAAAATCTCTCTTATTAGTTAGGCTACTAACGGCCTGAAGCCAACAATTATGTTACTCGCAGGCTGCTGAAAGCTGAAGAAAAGCCACGGAATGAAAATAAGAGCTCATTTTTATGCTACTAACGTATCCATCCTTGCTTTGTTCAAACTAATTAAAGTAATGGTGTTGACAAATCTAAATAGGCTCACTAACCGAATACTTAAAATGACACGTTTTTCTCTTCCAAAGGAGTCCCGAATATTCTGACTGCTGGGCAAAGCTACTGGCATGATTTGCGTCGATCCCTCATTGATCTGTGGAAAATCAAGTTATCATTTATACAAACTACTCGGATTACCTGTAAGTTCATCATCTTGAGTGGAGTAGTCAACTTCAATTGCAAGAGACACCAAGTATGATATTAAAGTAGTAAAAAAATCACTGTCAGACTGCTAGTCACGGTCAGTCGTTCTGCTTTCACTTGATTTTCGGATGTCATTATGTTAACGCTCACGACTCATGGTCAGCTACATGCGTGTGTCATATCGGTCTCCGTAAACAACAGAAAGCGTGATTCTTAAGAAACTATTCCACATGCTAACACTGTTCGGCTTGTTTTTGTGTCACATAAAAGAAGATTATTACAATTATTATTGTTGCGTCATGCAGGGGAAGCCAATCTACCCCCAGGATAGCAACAGCACGATTCAAGTTAAAAAAGTAAGAAAATTACAGTTTTCCACTGATAGGCTTCAACGTAACAACGTTAATCAAAGGAAAAGGAAGACTTCAACAGATAAGTGCAAAATGTAATGGACAAGACTCCAGACAAGCTGAGAAGTCGAAATTCTAACGGATAATGTGAATTCAAAATTAGGAGCAGGCAACTTGGGGGAGAACTCAGAGTAAGTTCAGAGTCCCTTAAACAAGCGAATGAGAACCGAGGAATTTTCGCAGACTTCTGCGCCTTGAAGGACTTGATAACTGAAAGTACCATGTACAAGAGCAGTACCATGTACGAGGTGATACTTATTTCACAGGAATAACACACCAAAAATACAGTAGTCTCCACCTCGTCCTCAAGAAAGTGGAGATGCAGCCTGCCACACGCAGACAAGATCGAGATCTTCCGGAGCAAGTTGGATTCAGAGAAATAAGATCATCCGCGGATCAAACTGCAATGTTAAGCACTATAAAATAACGGAGTACAAAATAGCAGTCAAATCTATGCCCGAACTTCATCGGCTTTTAAAAGGCATTCCAAAATGTCGGCCATGATGTTATTTGAAGATTACTGTAACAATACGGATTGAAAAAACCATTATCAGCTTCATTCAAAAATTATATGAAGATACCACATATCAGTCGGCTCGTGGAGTTAAGCTCACAGAAGACGGCATATTATCACTGAATATGGCGTGCTGGATAGAATAACAGTGAAGTGATAAGACGGACAAATTCTGGACCGGCAAGAAGACTCTAGAAGACCTGCATTGGCCCGACAATATAAATTGTACAAACTTGGTGATTAACAGATGAAAATAGACCTTTAGTCAACACCGATAAGACACATGTGATGAACATACCCAACCAGCAACAAAAACTGATCACCATAGACTGAAGATATCTAAAAGATGTCGTATCTGTCAATTAGATGAATTAGGCAGCATCCTTTCAGCTTCAGATGGCACGGATGGAAACTCCGAAGCCGGCCACCAACAGGCTTCAGTCAGTCACTCTCAAATCGGTATGAATATCTACAGTACTCACTCAACACGAAGGGCGAAATTCGAATTTTCAGCGAAAACTTCAAGCCAGTGAATACCTAAAGATGATTCAGAGACTGGGCGTGCCCATCACCGAAAGGATTTACGGCAGACTGTTTCAGACTTTTGTTAAGAGCCACTTCCGTGCTTGATACTGAAGACCGGATGTCCGGCCATAAATGATAATCAGGCAGGAAGGAACTCGAACGGCGAATAGATAAACATGCAAAACGTGAGCCTAGCTCAAAGACTAGGCAACAAAGCTTAATTTGGAGTCTTCAACAGGAATGTAAATCAGTACATATATGACACATTCTCCCATGTGATCGTGTCTTTTATTTTCGAAAGAAGGGCTTTATTGCATGTCCCCTCTAATTGTAGTGTCGCTGCTTTGATATGATGACAAAATATATTTTTTACATGAAATTTTACACTGAGGTTTTTTCTGACTCGCATAATATCGGTGGCATAATGTTTTTGAGTTGCGCAATGTTTGCTGCACTTGCATCAGAAAATTTCGCTTGCTACTGATGTCTGAGCAATGTAATGGACTGAAGAACGCAGTAAGTGCAAAAGTTAAAAGTATAGTTTGCATTCTAACGACATCATATTAGTGTATTTGGCCTGTTCAGTGAAACGCTGCTCTATTTTAACATTAACTTCCGCCTTTGTGTGTCCAGCGAAATCTGCTTTTTATTTTAAGATGCAAAGCATTAGCAAAATGAGCACAGCGTAGTTCCGATAGACTTTATTTTGGGAGAATACTTTGTGACGTGTGCTGCTGACAAGATTTTGCAGTATGAAGATGAAAATATAAATACCTACATCAGCCTCGAGGATATCGAATGGTGTTGAGATGGACTTAATGAATGAGGCTTGTAAAACAAAATGGAAAACATGGAAGGGACTTCAAGTAGCACAGTACATAACACAAAACAACATTGTGCAGAATACGTGTGCATATTGTGATTCTTGCCTGTGGCAGAAGTATTTTGCATGCATGTGTGATGAGTCCCCAATAAATATTTCGCCAAATAATTCTCTTTTCTTCTGCCACCACAGTTTAAGTTCCACAAGATTTCGATTCCATCACCATGACTCAGACCCATACGTGAAGGGTTGTTATCTTAGTCGTAATCAGCAAAAGATATTTATAAGGTGTTACAAACTTTATTTCGTAGTTTAGTCATACAAATACTACTGCGCACCATGTTGCAGTGCATTTTCAGGTGAATTAGAGGATTGTGACTGCCTTGCTCCTCCCTTCAGCATAAGAAAGTTAATAGCACACCGCAATTACTTCAAAGATTCTCCGGTGTTAATTATTATAAGGACGAATAGAGGACTTTCCAGTTGTCTTATATGACTAAAGTGAAAAGCAACAAGTTGGAAGAAGAACCATCAAAGAAAGACCTTCATGTGAACATAGAGAAAACAGAGGTAGGTGATGAAGGTTCCTGGCCAAAAACAACAGACAACAATCAGCATAACTGGAAGAAATCTGAAAGGAGCAACCTCCTTTACCCACCGACCTGGGAAGCATCGCTTCAACTATTATTAATCACTCTTTGAAGACTCCACTTGCTTTCTTTTGTGTTGCTCTTGTTTGTCTTCGTTTTTCTCTCACAATTTTAGCTTCCGTATGACTTTTTGAATAAGAATGAAGAATGTGGATATTTGACCATTTAGAATGAAAAATGATCTTCAAACATTAATGGTCCCATATCTTACAAGTGCATTACTAATCGTATATTTAATTTATCAAATTGATGATGGCTGTAAACTGGCGTCCCTCATGACCAAAATCAGAATATATTATTATTACGGGCAGACGGAACTGACGAGGACATCAAAGCAAGGACCGGGAAAGCAAGGCAAGCTTCAATTACTCTCATATCCGTGTAGAGATCAACAGCACTCAGCATGAAATGTAAGATCCGGATTCTCAACTCCAACGTGAAGTCAGTGCTACTTTATGGATCAGAGGCTTGGCGCGTCATGAAGAGCACTTCGAACAAACTAAAGAACTTCATCAACAGCTATCTCCGCGCAGTAATCAAGGTTGGATGGCCAGAAACGATCAGCCATAGGGATCTCTGGAAGAGAATCAAACAGGAACAGATTGTGCAATAAATATGCAGGAAGAGACGGACGTATGTTGGCCATACTCTGAGAACCATCAGGTGAGTGAAATCACATGACAGACCTTTCCTATTTGCTGATGACATCAAAATAGTATATCATTCACTCAGAAATGGAGTGTCATGTGTATTTGATAAGATTCAGGATGATACTGATAGCGTTCAATTATTATGCAGCGAGTGGAAAATGAAGTATAACGTTGAAAAATGTGGTGTGCTATGCTCCAGAAGCATTTCATCCGAACTTCCCATCTCCCTACACAACAATCATATTCCTCGTCTGCCTCTTACAACAGATTTGTGTCTGAAATACACCCCCACAATTTAGCCTCACAGAATACGTTAAATTACAGGTATCAAGAGTCAGAGGGCTCCCTGAGTTTTTATTCCGAAACTTTAAGACGTGTGAATCCAAAATTGTGCTGTGCAAATTATGCATAAGGCCCTTACTTGAATTTCGTCCCCTTATCATGGACAGCGTTTTTGTAAAAGACAGACGCAAATTAGAAAGTCTACAAAGGGCGTTTACTAAACGTCTAGTGGGTGAAAATCTTTGCATTTCTTACTACGACAGATGTAACATATCCAACTTGGACCCTTATTGGTCAGACGACTGAAGTTCAACCTAAAAATTACATTTAGGATTGCTAAAGGTCTTATACATTTCCCCCACAATGACTTTACTCATAGCTCGCCTAAGAAATATAACCTCAGAAATAAATCTTCATCTTTTAAAGTGTCCCGCTATCATACAAAATACAGATCAAATTCCTTCACCGTTCTACCCCAAAAACCTTCTCGTTTCTGCTGAAAAAATATTTTGTCAACAACGGGTTAGAAGGGGTATGTGACAAACTAAAAATTAGAGATCTTATACGGCGCTCCTCTGACCCTCAATTTTGGCTCCCGAAATCTGTGTACTCTATGTTTGAATCTACCTTCACTATGATTGTTTTCACAACACTAGTCACCTATTCTCAATCAGCCTTAAATTTTAATTATTTCTTCAATGAAATGTTTTTGCATATATCCCTGGTAACATTGTGTTGTGACTATTTCAGTATGCTAAGAGTTCAGTCTCAAGTTCCAGATGCAAAATCAACTGAAGAAGACTGTATTAAAATGTCTCTGGAGACTGCCTATTGCTATACGTAAACACTGTCTGCCTATACGCAAATCAAGGCACGAATGGTGGTAGTTTAAATAATCAACTAAACGGTGAGTCTTAGACAGTAATGAATCTTACCTTACTGCTCTATAGCTAAAATTCCGTGTAGTCAAAGTTTTCGGAACAACATATTATAACTTACTACTACTTATATGTTTAATGCTGCATGATTATGCACTGCTTTTCGAAATTACATTTGTTTATATATAAAATGTAGACTATGATCGTCTAATTTCTTTACATTTTTATTATTTTTCTTCTCCAAAATGCTGTAACAGATGAAACAAACATGATGGTCTTCCGAAAGCAGTCATTCATACCATGACTTTGAATGAGTTGACGAATGAATATTAAAAAAAGTTTGCGCATATTATAACAGAAATTTTAAAAAAATAATAATAAAAATGAAGCATTTCGCCAGGGCCTTGCACAAAAAATGGGTGGGTGGTGATTGGTATTCAGCGGATATGATGGTGGGGACATATTAGAACCACCCTTATCTGTGGGACAACACTGTATTGCTAAGGCTTTTAGAGGTTGACGGTATCGACGTTCGCGAATTGTACGGAATAAACTGATGCAAGATCTTATACCAACAACTTCTATAATATTCGTTTGTCGTGTACCAAAGACAAAGCAAAAGACCAGATTTAGTCGTCCAAAGTACGTGATATATTTCGGCACCAAATAGTAAACCATATCGAGTGAATGCTTAGCTGGTTAGTGATCGTGCACGCACGTGACACGACGGAGTACCAAATGGCATGGATGCTTGACCGGAACCCTTCAGCTAAACAAGTCGACTTAAACAGTGAGGGTCAGCATCCAATAATAATAATAGTATATTCTCATTTTTTACATAAGGGACGCCAGTTTACAGGCATCATCAATATGATAAATTACATATACGATTAGTAAGCATATTTAATAATAGTAATTTAATAAAATACATTTTTTCCTACCTGTGTAGGACACACCAATTGTACAGGCATGGATAAGTATTATTTAAATTACATAAATTAGGTTCATGGTAAAATTATAAGGTTGCAGTCATTTTGTCTATGGGAACAATGCGATAACCAGTCATTCAATGGAGCACATCAAGACATATAGAAATATTGTCTTCGCATTAACAAAGAAACCCAAGTATGTTTCGGATGGACTACAAATATTTGGGAAAAAATAAAGCTTGAAGTCATTCCTCCATATAACTTTGGTGTGTACGGCATCGAGTCTTATTCTTGATTTATATCCAAATTTGATAATAATTTAAAATAAGTAATACGCTTGTATACTTTTGTCAGCATTTTCTTCGTAACATCACAAGTGAATTGTACTCAATGTAGACTAATAATAATGTTCAGTGATGATTGCTGTGGTCAATAATTTTGGGGAATTATTTACCGCTACAGGCTCCTGAGTTTGAATGGCTTCTGCAAAATGAGAGAATAATCAAAAAATAAACAGAAGTTGAAAATTGCCTAAAAGTAGAAGTTTAAATACAAACTCCCCTAATGCAAGTACCTGGTATGAGTCCGCTACTTCAGAAGATATCTAACTGTATACTTCAGAAAAGCATTAAATATTATTAAGCCATCGCTTTTCTTCTACATAGTTCACGCACTTTGACTTTTGTGTTTTTTAACTCCTTTTCAACCTATATAAGTAGGTAAAATTATCACCTTTTTCACTTAAACTGATTGTTCGCAAGAAAGACTGTAGAATTCCATTACTAAAAAATAGTAATTTAAAAAATAAATAAAAAATGATGAACCCAATGTTTGTTATATATTTTGAATTTTTAACACCTATTATATACTTCTGCATCTCTCTGGCGGTTTTCTTGTGTCTTCTCTTTTCAAAGGTACTGCCTTCAGCGAAGGCACTGATACAGTGCTGCTATCCTCTACTTATTCAGAATATTGCTAGCTCACCTGGTGAATAACGGAACCACCTCTATCATGAAATCTGCTGACAAGTTCAAAGTTGGTCTCATATACAACTGGAAATGTCACAATTATGGTGTACTTACCGGTGACTTTGAAATTTTATAGATTTTCAAGCACTTTATGAATCATTCACTTATAGTTGTTGTTCATTCCTCATCTCTTATGTTTCACGTCAGAACCTGTACAAAAATGCTACTTACTTCCCACAACTGACGTAATCGTTTATAATCCCCGCGTGAAATTGAAATACCGTATTTTTCAATTACAGTTTAGATTTGACGCTATATCTTGTGACTTATTCGGTCGAAAGCGAATTTCAAAACTTGTCTATTTCCTTATTTGCACATTTCTTTTTAAATGTTTCTCTCATATTAACCAGTGTTCAGTCTATTTCTACACTAACAAATCAAATTATATATTCTCTATGTTCTAATTAGTGTATATACGTTCATGCCTGTAAAAATGGCTGGTTTCTGTTCCAGAAATAAATTTTTTATTATTATCTTCGCTCAGTACTCAAGGTCGGATGGCCAGAAACGATCAGCGACAGGGATCTCTGGGAGAGAACCAACCAGGAACAGATTGTGCAATAAATATGCAGGAAGAAATGGAGGTGGGTTGGCCATACTCTGACTAAACAAACCATCAAGTTGGTGACATCACATGCCAGACCTGTTATGTATGAGATATTAGGACCTTGTAAACTATGAGCGAATCTAACTTAATGCGCTGGCTAATCTGTCCTGATCGCACGTCAACAACAACAACGACAATACCGCCGGGCACGCAAGACAAAGAAAGAAGACTGGACGTTGATACGAGAGCTTTTACTGTCTCTAACAACAGTCGAAGTGTTAAACAAAAACTCCGTATTTATACAGTTAGGAAAATCAATGTCACATTTTAAAATATTAACAAACCATGGGAATTCAGTAATTAAAATCAATAATCATGCAGGTGTGGGAAATAAATAATGAATATTGACGAGTCACCTGTGTATATATCACCTCCCCCTTTTAAAAAGAATCTTGCAACAGTTTAGTATCTTTTTTCCTTGGGTCGATTTGAAACTGAACTGTTTGTGTTCGTTTGCGCTGGGATCGTCGGCTGGGTAGCATCTCTTGTTTTGCTTCTGGTTTGACTGATGGTATTTCGAAGGTTTCCAGTAGTAAATCCCCTCTATCGGCCCAGCAAAATCCACATGTACGCGGGACCATGGTTTTCACGTGGGCCATGCTCTCGGTGGCGGATCTTTGGCTGCCATGACAGACATCACTTTCAGTTTTTGAGCAGGGCCCGTCTTACTGGAGCTAACAGTTGCTACTTTGTGGCTACCAGACATCCAAGCACTTTTGGCGCAGCCATACTCACTATGACGATTCGAAGTTGGTGTTTCATTAATCACGTCGTTCTTTATAATGTGTTTAGGTCTAATAAATCTGTCTCTTATTTCTGGCTTTCTTGTTGAGGGCTCAATACTTTCGATCTTATGGCATACACTGCTTAACGGAATCTCTGACAGGTGCAGCTTCTCGAACCAGTCTAAACTCAAGAGGTCAAGGTTTGAATTATTGATGTAGCATGTGCCGATGAAATGACTATCGCGAAAACCAACGCTGCATTTAATTTCTCCATTCAATCGAAGTCTTCCACCACATGCGCTAATTGCTATCTGATTTGTCTTCTCTATGGCAGGGCATCCCAACTTCTGCCATAATTTCTTTGATATTATCGTAATGTCGGATGCCGTGTCGATTTGTAGGCGTTCCGGCCGTGTATTAATCGTCAGATCGATATATTTGCGAGGTACCGGAGTACTAATATGATATGCGGCAGTAACACTCAAAGACTTGGGCTTGTTGCGCCGTCTGGGTCGACTACGAGATTTGGGTCGGTTGTTGCGTTTGCAGTAGCCATCTTTGTGACCGACAGTATGGCATCGACGGCATTTATGCTGTTTGAATGGGCACAGGTTTGCAAAATGCCAGGAACCACAGTGCCAGCAGGCTAATGTTGGTTTATGCTGAGGATGACGTGGTGTGGTTGATGTCGACGGTACTGGATGCACCGCATGCACTTCTGCTGCATTTTGACTGCTAGACTGCACCAAGATGGTATCGTTATGAATGTTGATTAAACGCTGATATTCTTCATCGACGTCTTTCAAAGTCATTCGTGGATCTTGTTCCAGATGATTTAATAGGCGTGTGCGTATATCAGCAAATTTGGGAGACTGCAAACCACAAATGAAAATCAATACCTTGAACTGGTCTTCTGAGAGTGATTTCAATTTAAAACATTCACCCGTGCGATTGACTATACCCAACTGAGTATGGATATCATCATTTTCGTTCAGAACTAGTTTCATGCAATGATATCGAAGGTTGAATGAAGATCTCTGATCACCAAACTGATGACGAAGGGTATGGACAGTTTCATCGAATGATCTTTCACTGGGCTTCTGTGGGAGAATTAAGTTGCAGTATTTATCTAGCTCATCTGCTCCCAATTTACGAAGTAGAAGCCGTACTTCCCAGGCATCATCTTTATCCGCTAAGTCTTCTCGAAATAGCTCTTCATATGTGCGAGGCCAGGTATCAAATGTTACGTTCGCATCTGGATCATAAACGAATTCTGAGATGCTACTACCAGTGCTGTCGTTGGCTGGGGATGAATCGGCAGGGCGTGATATCTGTAGACCAGCAAGCATTTCCATCATTTTAGCTGCTGTTTCATTAGTTTCTCTAAACGCAGTGGGTCCATCTTGAGCAAACCCGTCGCCAAATTTGTTATGTATGAGATATTAGGACCTTGTAAACTATGAGCGAATCTAACTTAATGCGCTGGCTAATCTGTCCTGATCGCACGTCAACAACAACAACGACAATACCACCGGGCACGCAAGACAAAGAAAGAAGACTGGACGTTGATACGAGAGCTTTTACTGTCTCTAACAACGGTCGAAGTGTTAAACAAAAACTCCGTAAATAGAATCAAGCTGTAAATCAAAATAATAAATAAAAATAAATGAATTGTGTATCAGTTTTACGAGAGTTTGGCCTTCAGCGATAGAGCCTACAGATTGCAGGGTATTGAGAGCTATCTTTAGGAGTTGCATTTTCTTGCCTGAGTAAGACTTTCTCTCCATTCTCTTTTAATTTGTGATAAATGTTCTGTATATTTTTACAAGACACAAGAAGTCATTTTCTCTGTGGCACTGTCGGTGCAGCTTTCGCCCGAATGAAGTTTTTTGAGTTTTGGCTTCAGTTCTGCTTACTTTTAGGAACAAGTTCATCAAAGCATACCGATACATTTTGGTAAAAAGCTAATAAGATAGTATTTAGGAAACAACAGGTCCCAGTCTAAGCTTTGAGTGAAGAAATTAGATACATCTCACCTAGCTTTTCCAAAGCACATGAATGTTTTGTGCAGAACAGAGCGTTTCAGTGAGTGAAGCCTAGTATCGAATGAGCAGATCATAGCATTGTGGTCACTACCTGGAAATGGTTGGCTGATGTCTATGATAGACAAAGCGATGTATTTCAAGAAACCTGAGTCCAGTATATTGTGGTTTCGGGTTGGCCTTAGAATACTTTGTGTCCAACCATATAAATCCACTGTATCTAAGAATTTACTGTAGCGAGGAGGAACACTGATGAGTTCCAATGAGACTTCAGGCATTTTAAAACCATCTCCAATGACTTTATAAGTGAAGTTTAATTTCGAAGTGTAGTGAAAGGCCGCAGTTGCTTTATTTAGCAGTTCACTATCGTGGTCGACTGGGCGATAGATGCAAACTAATGAATGAGTTTGCTGTTTACTGATATAGAATTTCACCCACGATGTATCGTATATATTCATGTTGAGGTCATCTTAGTGCACAGCTCTACAGTCAGATTTAACATAGATAATGCATCTTCCACTCCGCCCAACAGATCCGTTCTTTCTGAAAAATGATTAACCTTCGCAATCAAAGAAACTATCATTTAATTCACTTATGCACTAAGCTTCAGTAATCATTAGTGCTGAATGTAGGGATTGGATGTACGTCATCTTGTTGACAGCGGACTTTGCATTAATAAGAACAATGTTAGGATTAGCTGGTCATACCTCGAGATTTTAGTCATGTCTTCAAGAAGTTGGTGATGAGATTAAATCATACTGTTCTCAGACGACAATGAAGTGTCTCTGTCTGTAAAAGCGCTAGGAAAGCTAGAAGTGAAGAGGAGGTCAGTGTTATTTTCATGTTCCTGTAATTTGGGCCATAAAGAAGATTTTCTGTCGGAAGAAAAGGAGATAGAGGGTTGTTGATGTAGAAGAGAATTACCTGTGTCATGTAAGGTAAGTTCAAGGCAGTAATTAGGCATTGCGATATCAGCCAGCCTATCTTTATCGAGGAACGAAACCTATGGGGAGTGGGGAGCATTTGTAATGTGTTAGTGGTTATGTTGTGAACCTGAATAGAAAAGGTAATTTCATTTATATAGAAAGACTTTCCGGTGATACCATAGTTCCTTATCCTCACATTAAGACTCAGGGAACTTAACTCGCTGATATGTTGTTATATTATGGCAAATTTTTTGTTGGGGTGGATTGCATTGTGACAGTTAAATAATAAAGAAACTTTGGAGACGATAGGATGTTTCGTGGGTTGGAGAACTTGATCACGTCTCTTCGAGGTAATCCTGCCAGGAGAGATTCCAGTTGTGGACCCATCACGTCCTCAGCAATTTGTTGGTAAGGTTGGTTGTTAAATTAAGAACATCTTTTGTTCAAATTAGCAGGTGTAAGAACAAATTTACATACAGATTTCAGTCCTCACTATCAGAACTGACGACGAAGAATCTAGAGCTCACTATCGTTAAAACTCCTGTATGTCCCTGTCTTCAAACGCAGTTGGCCATGGGATTTTCATTGTTTGGAAGCAGCGACACCGACTGTAAATACAGAAGACAAAGGCTGGGCAACAAATTGTTTATTGATAAAATCGTGCGATATTTATAGATTTTTATGTGCATTATTGTCAGCGAAGAAGAAACGTCTTCTGATTGGTTTTTTCTTGCCGAAGGCTATTCTATACTGCTTTATGACCTTTTCTCAGAAAACTAAGCCATATATCTGTGAATCATATATCCACACGTTAAGTCCGCTGTGATTGGTTGGTGATTCTCTCAGGATTAAGCTTTGTTATTGTTTTTCCCATGAACCTAACTCGGGACGTAGCATTGACGTAAATTGGTGTTTACAACTTTTGCTTGCTCGCAGCCAGCCTTCACCACGAGCTTAAACTATAGTTCAGACATTCAAGGTGAATTACACGCTGTGCGAAGTTCAATTAAATTGCCCCTTATTCAATTTAATGCTGCCTTTTTGCAGCATTCGTGGATACTTTTTACCAGAATCCATTGAAAAATGTGCACATAACGACCTGTTCATTCAGCTCCACAGGACTTGCTGAATATGTATGTGTACAGTGCAATGATTGCATGTAAGAGTTTCCACTGCAAGTCGTTCAAAACCCCAAAGTTTGCGAAAGTCTATCTGTATTTCGCATGTAGCTTTTTTTGAGCCTTAGCTTTTCCTTTCATTCTGTTTCATGAAGACATCTCCAGTCTATCGATAAAACTTCGTGTTGTGTGATCATGTATTTAGCTAGTGATTTTTCCCATCGAATGAATCCTATACTAAGCAGTTTGGAAGTGATATCAGAGTCTTTTCTCCCTCTCCCATTTAATTTCCTTGGACATTTAAGGAAGCATTTTCCCATTAAAAATACAAACTCTATGTCTTGCAAGAGTACTTCATGTTAAAGTCCTCTTATTCCTCCAGGATATACGTGATTATTTGGGGTCTATTCGCTACTTGTTGTATAACAAAGTTTTTACACCTTTTACTTCTACCTTCGACATAGTAGTTCTGCTGGCATTACCTCTAGTTATAATATGCGAAGGTCCCCACTCATAAACTACCTTAGGGTTCACACTTCAAAATGGACTATTTTCGTGTTCTGCGAATAGACACAGGACAAATATCATGTGGATATCATTAAACTAGTGAGCCACCACCTTCATTTGTACAGTTAGTATCATCTAGGACCTTGTCTGTAGAGTGAATACTCACCTTGTCTATGGCGGATTGTGGGCCCGGAGTATTGCTGGTAGTGTGCATAGGTGTTCTGTGTTTGTGCCTCCGCATGGCGTTTTGTATGTTTAATAGTTCACACATTTTTGATTACTGAAACCACCAGTGGCGGACTTTCATTATAACACTGGTAATATCGTCATTAAAAGCCTAGTCAAGTAACCTTTCTGAACCATGTCATTTTCACGGAGTTTTGAAGCTTTAGAAAGTAATGCTTGAACCTTCTCCATTCACATAAACTTAAGTGGATACCACGTCATATGCATCCCAGGTAATATCAGGTGAGAGTATCACTAAAATGATAATGGACTTAAACTAGTGTATATCGTGTGGTACCACACATGATAGTTTTAAATGCATGCTTTATGCATGGAGTGAATAATCGGAACAACCACACTCCTGGAGCAAATCTTTACGGGATTACCTGTATTACTAACTTGTTACACTACACCAGGCTCACCAAATTCCCTCTCCCAACTAATACTTTACCTATCTTGCACGTAGTGATATGAAAACACAAATCAGAAAGACTCCAATATTCAGTAATAAAATCTGATCCGTTATGCATTTAAATGGACTAAAGCGTTGAGATTATCTGAGGTAAAGCTTTTGGGAACTTATTTGGTTAGTGCGGCTGATCTGTAGACTCTGAGGGTGTGAGTGATTCCAGAACAAAGTTGTATCCCGGCATGGTCACATGAGGATGGATTAAAGCACATGGCATCCACGGCAGGGTTGGAAGTTTACTTAGGCAACACTAACTTAATTCAGTTTGATCTATTCATTTCAGCTCTACGTCTATTTTGGTGCTGTTGAAGGCGCACTACAGACAAACAGTAGTGAAACGATGGAAAGGGCATATGTATGCAAATGACTCACGGTTTATAGAAACGTCTACCAACCGCTAGCTCTAGATGAAAAACAGGCAGCTAAATCAAGTTTTTGGTGCGATGAGTACATCGGAAACCAGAATTTACCAAAACGTGACAAATTTCAAGTGAGTCTGCTTTTTAAAACAATTAGTGAAGGCAGTCTGGAAGAACTTCAATACATTTTTCGCAGATGCAACAACCATGGACTGTCCATATAATCTGCCATCTTCGCTGTCATAGAGTGGAAGTAAAAGTCATGATCACCTGATTGGTTACAATTGACTAGATTATTCGATCATCTGTATTACTTTCTATTGCTAGTCGCTTTTGATGTTTTAAAAATGAAATTCTGACAATGAAATGCAGCATCCATTAAGATGACTTCATTTTATGTTTCGCGTTTTGCTTGTTTGAAATCATCAACATGAAAGGTAAAGTGCCCTTTGTATCAGCTGTTTCTGTTGTAGGTCACTTACAGTTAGCCAATCAGTTTCCAGGGCCTTTGATGCCTTTGTTATTAAACCCGGTTTGCAAACTCCTGTAGTTCATTCAGCACTATGATGGTGACAAGCTCTAGAGGTGCGGTAGACATTTTCGAAAGTACGACCTGTGATCTTCCAAAGTCCCCATTGTCCTCCGCAAAGCGCCCCAAGAAAAGCCGCCGGCTTAAAAAGCAGTCAGACGTTTCTGAAGAGAAGCCACAGACATCACCTCAACATACTGATCACTGCCTCTCAGTCAAAGATGAATTCATTTCACCCAGCAGTCTTTCATCCCACCAAATGTACAGTTTTTATCCACCCTCAAATTCATTCAGCACTCGATATCAAACAGTGAGTCCGCAAAATCTTCTCCCTACGTTTCTATAGTTTTATCATCTTATTCAAGAAAAGTTATACGCTTCCCTATGTCAAGAAAATTTACTGCACGTTGATAATGAACATCTGCTGGCTGTTAATTCGGTAAGTCGTGCACGAATTTTCTGAGATTTTCCCCTAGCATCTTGATGACAAAATAGATTCAGCGCTGAGAACAGAAACTTTGTCTAAACTTTGGTCGTTGCACAGTGCCTACTATTCCCTTTCTTCCCTTACTTTCTGCAAGGCTGTTTGCCTAATGGATTTACTCATTATTAAAGTCAGGGTAGGTGTTTCAACATAATTCTTCTAGTTATTACTTAGGTTAAACCTAAATACGCAATGTGTGTAGCTGCCGCATGTTACTACATAACCTCTAAATTCGAACGCTCATCGGTAAGTAAATCTATGATATTTTTATACCTTTGTTCCCACCATAATGTATTTTTCTGTAAGGTACCGAATTTTTCTTGCGTAGAACCGTGTTTTCATTGGAATTTACATTTCCTTTTAAAGATGATATTCCTAGCATTTCATAATTTTTAGCTTCCTGCAACACTTCATACTTGTTTTATTGTATGGATGTTTTCAAGGAATGTGTGTAGGGGTTATACTGTAGATATAGACCTGTATACTCGCTTGTCTTATAAAGCATACAAATGGCATCACTTGGTAGTATTTCCAGACGATTAACTGACCATATTCATATTAAGGTATGATCCTTAAAGTACTATTTGGTCTGAGGTAGTCATGCAAAAGCTTGTGTTGCTGCGTCATGTAGGGTAATAGCATTCACTGGTGTACATATAATTTTGCTAGAGACAGCTGGTAATCCTGGGGTGTTGAAGGTATTGATCGCTCGTAGATGGACCAGTAGGTGTGATTAAGCAAATGATATTTCCACATTAAACATCAGTGCCTGACATGCAGGGTTATCTAAATGTGTTTACTGTACATATCAGCATCTGACATTTGTTCCATCCCTATTAAGTGGGGGGAGATGCTACAGAACTAGTTCAGTTCGACTCCTGGTTTTTGGATGGAAAGTGAAGTGACTACTTTGGAAATTTTTGTTAGCTCTAATTAACTAGCTATTGAAAAAAGACCTTGTATATGTAAGGCCCTGCATGGCGTTCTTCAGCTTAAGTCATTATTGACATGTGAGATGTACGACTGTTTATAAAGGCACAGTATTGCACTGAGCACCTGTCTATCCCACTTAGTGATTGATATATATTACATGAAGTCTGTCACATTAAAAGCCTGTTACAGAACAGAATGTAACGACATTGTGGTTAGTCAGTAGCAACGCACGTATGTATCAAACTATTCCCTTTTTTGACGACCAGGTCTAGCTGAAGCGGTAAGGTTATAACTAGTAGTGTCCTCCCCTCCAAATGCAACTAAATCATAGTGTCGGCCAATTCTGTTGTGAAGGCATGAATTGTTTTCCTGGTTTGGTCGCCTTAATCGGACATAATCCTAATTAAACTAACATTTGTTGTTGGGATAGTTGCCCAGCTGTAGTCAACCTCTGTAAGTATACCTCTTTTTACGATGTTATAAGTAAAGGCTATGGTTGGAATGTTTTCTCATTTGGTGATTTTCTCTTTGACTAGTATTTATGCATCAAATCTGCTTATGAAGCCCATACATTGTTTTCAATTTGTATTATTTCTTGATTTCGCATAATAATGAATGTTTCTTTATTAATATTTATATTAAAAAGAAGATTTATTTTTTGCATTAAGTGGAGGGGGATTCGAACCCGGGACTCGCCAAGTACTTAAACTAATTAGCCACGTCTTCACTGATTTAGAAAAGAATTACACAATATCACTTTCTAGCCGTTATAACTGCTTTTGATGGTCACTAGAGTGCCCATTAAACCACCGTTCCCATCCACCCGATAGAATCTGATGAAAAGAAAAAGGGTAGATTTAAAAAGCATAGCTTTCCCCTTCAATTCCTGTTTGTTTTGTACGGATTTCAATAGCATCTTGTATAAACTAACATATGAGCTTCCAAGTGGTTTCTGGATACTTTTACCTACTCGTATTAAATTGATCTCTGATATCTCATCCTCTTGCTGTGGTTTCGTGTAATAGTTTTAATCTGCTTAGCTTATCGATGTGGATTTACATTAGAACAGTTCCATAAATCTTTTGTTGTCTATGTGGAAGAAAGACTAGTGATTGTTTCCAGCAAATATCTGACTGCTTTAGCATTCCATTTTAGTAAGTAATACGAATTTGCCGTCAGATGTAAGGTTGGTTGTATGCGTACTTGTTGCTCTACATATATCGAAACATTAAACAACTTCAGGGAATAAGTATTACTTACTGTGTATTTCTACTTATTAGAATATAATTAGTTAGTGTAGTCAATGACATTTAGGCGCTGGTATAAAATCCACTGCACTTGATTCTCATAAATGAATAGTATTATATACCAGTTGGCCTGCTTTCGTCAACCAGGATTGAATCATACAGTTTCTGATCACAACTTCCGTCATATTGTGATAATTATCTTTAGCATCTTAGTTAAAAGTGCTTGTTTATTGTCTTATCATACTAGTCACGTTGACAGTAAAACAAAACACTTTCAACTGTAACAAATAAGTATCCGTAACTTAAACCCTTTCACAAAAGTTAACAAATCAAGTGTTTACCTTTGTGACAGGTAGTGTAGCGGAGACATTGTTACTTCATAAGTGTCGCCAAAAAGTGTAAATGTGAAACCCTACATCACCGAGTCTCACTGATTCATAATTTCGTCGTAAAGAACAAGTTTCCGGAAGCAGGTGTTACGACTGTGGTTTTTTGATACCGATCAATATTTCTAGTGTTTCTACCTTCAAGACGCCTAGGAGTAAACATCCTTTCGTCGCCTTAATCCAATGCTATACGAGTAAAATAAATTTCTTTAGTGGACGGCACTCATAACAAGATTCAGTTTAATTGTCTTTCGACAGATCCTATATGATCAACTTCAAACAAATCTCCCCCTTTTTTATAATCACTCTTACACCGCCAAACCGCTTTGCCAGTAGTAACCGATAAATTGATTTATGGATTTATTAGTCGGTAAGTGTTGACTGTAGTAATTGAAGTGCATTGTTACACATGAATTTGGTCGATATATTGTGATGGGAAATCGTGGTCTCACAGGTTGACCACTATGAGTAGCTTACAAGTATAAAATTTGTATAGAGCCTTTGTTTTACATGTTAATTTATTTCCATCTTTTAAAATACTTTTCCACTTAGGATCATATTTTACCCACACCGGAAAGCCTCGTAACATTATCGAGATGCGGAGGCACGGCTGCTGATTTAACGCGAATGGTAGAAATTATCCTAACAAAATTAGGACCTTCCAATGTTGCTGCCATTGGTGCATGTTCAGCGACAGCCATTGATTTTCTTTCCATCTTTTCTCCTCTCGGTATTTCGTCGCCTCACCAGACAACGGAGTCAGAAAATCAGAATGTTTGGTTACCACCTCTTCCTATTTCGCTCTGTCGTCAGGTTGAAATCGCCTTGATTTCTTCTGAAGTATCATGTTTTCGTCCTGCATGTCTTGCTTTGGCATTGCTCAGTCAACGTTGTTTTGATTCAAATATAAGACCGACAGAATCAGCTGACGACGACTGGTTACAGTTTCACACAACTGATCTGTTCAACTTGGCGGTTTTATGCAATGTAAGTAATTTATAATGTTTGAATTCAGTCCTTGAAGTATGAGCAATATAACTAGAATATCCTTTTATTTTAACAGACACTATACTAACACATGCCATTTATTCATTTGGTTTCAAAGTAGGGTCATTATAGCATACACTAACAGGGAGAAAACGAATACGCGGAGACATATCTAGGAATGGATACCTATTTACCGAAGTGAAAGTTTAGGGGCAAGTAGGAAATATCATTTGATGTCTTTTGTTAACTTTTCAATTTTTTGCTGGTCAATCCTAATAAAAAGTAGGCTTATTTCTGATCCATGTCTAGTCACTTCATCGTAGTATTATGAAATCTGCATTTATTACACTAAGCTTATTTGACTTCTTGTGAAAGCGTTGTCATTTCAGTCTACTATAATGTTCTTGCTAATTGGACAATGACAGTAGTGTGAGTGTGTGTGCGTTGCGGTGGTTGAATGTTAGAATACTCGCCAACCACACAAAAGGGGTCAAGGGTTCGATCCCCGGCCGACGCACTCCTTAATCTCGCTTAACCCGGTAGTAAGTTCAGAAAAGAATGAAGGTTGAACATCAGATTAGCAACCCCACCGCTTCAAAAATAGGCACTACTGTGACCGAAACTTCAAAGCACAAGTTTGAAGCTCTATGTTCCATGTGGAATGCCAAAGAAATAAAAAAGTAATATGCATATGGGACCACTTAATTGAGTGAATCATTATTTCTCTCTAGAGTTCAAGTGTTAATTTGTTTACGGTCTATACAAAACTGACACCAAGTTCATTATGGCATTTAATGCACTAAAGTTAGTATAAACAAAGTTTTTCTTATTTCAGTTACTTTCTCATTAGTGCAATTAAAATGAACCAGCTCAGAGAACACAACTAATTCAATATCATCCACCTGAGCTACAAATCTTTTCTATTACTTTCTCATCATGTTATTTTTAAACGACCGGGGGTGACCTACAAAATGTCATCTTGTTGATTTTACGCGTAAATGTCATTACTGATGTGACATGAGAATGTAGAACTTAATGTAAGAGATAATCAGATAAATTCTTTTCAGGACATACTGTACCAGGAGTAGTAGTAATAAACATTAATAAACACCGTCATTTACAGAAGTAAAACAGATTTATTTAGGCGGATTTCTGTGGTTTTGACTTGCTCCAATCCACCTGCATTTTAAGCACATTGAGTTTCATCTTATATTACAACCGTTTCATAGACTGACTTAATTACTTTTGATAAAAGACACTGAACGCTTATATTTGAACTCTGAAATTCCTTTACTTTATGCTACACAAAAACAACATTTGGAATGATGTTTTGATTGTTTTTAATATTTTTTTTCTTTGTAGGTTCCTTGGGCTGATGTTGGTGCATGTTCATCCTTGTTAAAGGCAGCACTTAAAACCACATCAGAATCCTATACAGTTCAAGACTATCCTTCTTCCCGTCTACTAGGCAGCTCACCACCACTTGTGTGGACTTTATCCCGGCGTACTCAACGCAGCATTTCAACTTCTTCTCCTCCAACTCTTTCGACTATTTCTGAAAAGGATGAAGAGTTAGTTCAATTAGAAAATACTTTGACAAGTGTGAATTTGAGTCTTGAGTAAGTCAATGTTCACTACTTATCATGTGATATGGAATTTGCCTTTATCTTTTCAATCAGTCTGTAGTTTTGGAAGATACCTAATGCATATACATCTTAGCTCTCTAGGTATTGATTTTAATTGTTAAGTCTACTTTAATTATATATTCCATCTAGCCTCGGTATATTGAGTTGGAGCATATTACCACACTGATCCTATGCACTTAATTTGGAATTATTAGGCAACAGATTGAATTAGCTAGTGCATAAAATTGCACATGGTTTTAGAACTTGAGTCACTGGCATTTATGTAGTATCATTAACCTTTTAACAACAGGAACTCTCAGTATCTGTGATTGTTTTACTTAATAGGGGGTTGGTACAATAATTAGTTCTATTTCTATGTCAACTCGGTCAGATGGAAGCACTGTTCAGGGTAGAATTTGGGATGTTTCATCTCAAAGTGTTTAAATGTCAGGTTAGTGTATAATATTGAATCACTTACAAAATATATAATATGAAAGAAATGATACTTGATACGAAGTTTTAAGTGTAGTTACTTTTCTGTAAATCTTCATACCATTTACTAGAGTCTTCTTGAACACTCGTTTGTCATTCTTCATGAATCGAGTTCCCTAATATTTTTATAGTAACAGAACCTGCTATCAAGCGTGTTCAGACGCTTCTATAGAGTGTGAGCGATTTATATTGAAAACAACACATACTGTTTTGTGCGCATGTGGGCGGGCTGCTGCTGAAATCCAAGCAAATGCACCATGTAAGCTCACATACAGATTACCCAGGATCTTATGGTTTGTTGACTGAACTAGGCTTTCAGTGTTAAAGATTCATGAGTTACCTTTTAGGGCAAGCATTCGTTATCGCTCTATGCCTGTGCGATCCTGAGGGTATGATAGCTGCCTCTGTTATATAGGATCATTATTGGTTCTTACAATCTAAGGTTAATTTCAAAAATTTGATAATTAAGTAATTTGTAGATGCAGATAACACAAGAGAGGGATTGAGAGTTACATTCCCGTCGGTGTCGGTAGATCACTGGTAGAGTATGCTCACCAGTCCAGGTGCGATTCCTGGCCAACAGACTCACTCTTAAACCTCACTTACTCAGTGTGTTAGTAAGTTCGGCAAAGAGAGGAGGTTAGGCGTAAGACTACTAACAGCCCCCTCTCGTAAAAAAATATCACCACTACTGAAACTTCAAAACTCAAACTTGTTCTACTCAGAACACAGAGGAATGAGAAGAAAAAAGTTACATTTAATGATATGAGATACCACTTATTAGCAGTAGATTTTAACTATTCTGTCACTTATATGATGTATATATATAGTTTTTAAAAGCAAACCTATTTTTTTTCATTTTAGAAATGTATGCTAGTCAAATCTATTTCTTCCGAAGGCAGCAGGAACTTGTGGAAGTTATCTATCACCTTTTAGTATTGTGTCCCCATCAGTTCAGTTCAGTGTAAGCTTTTATCATCCTAATATTTATACATATATATATTCACATACGTATTATCCATACATTCAATAACCAATCTGTGATTGGAAAACCCATGAAAAAAAAGGATTTTTTCCAAAGTGTAATAAACTTCTACGGGTTCAATTCCTATTATCTCTTTTGTTTCCTCATTTTTTTTATTAAAAAATTCCTATTTATATGACAATTAGACTTAGCTGTGTATACAAATGTAAAAAAAATAACAAAAATCTGCATACATCAGTTTCATTTAAATCATCAGCAAGGAGAAAAGGTGATATAGCGTTTAACAAACTAGTACTACTACAACTACTATTATAAAACTTACTGTTGCTGCTGATTTCTGTTATATCCTATTGTTTGTTTATTATTTTTTTGGTTTTATTTCCTTTCTCCTTCACTGTTACTACAATGATGACAAGTTAGCAGAATTGTACATTTCTTTTTCGTTTTGAAATGAGGGAGTCAACTTGTTCTTTTGATTACTCTTGTTATCTATCCTCAAATTACGCGGGAGAAGTTCCCTGCCTCCATTTTCTTTTTGCTGCTTCAGTTTTTCTCTTCGAAGCCACACGCACACGCGCAAAAAAAAACGGAATAGATTATGATGTGATTACCCAATTAATAATAATATTATCAATATAAAATTACCAACTAACTGTATTGCCACTAGTCCTCCTAACAGCTGTCCTCTCTGTTGTCTCATTGTTGCTGTTACTATTGTTGTTGTTGTTATTGTTTACTCACTCCCTGGTTGGCGAAATAACTGCCTTCCTGTATTTCCCCAGGTATATCCAATCAACTAAATCAAGTTTAAGCAGCGGTTTTTCTTATTTCCTATTTTTGATTGAAAATACAAACCAATCTATGCATCTGTCTTTTGTTCTGTTCCTCTTTCTCTCTCTCTCTTTCTAGTCCAGTATTTATTTAATATCTACAACTTATTACAAAAATTTATGAAAAAAAGTGCAATAAAAATCTTTCGATGAATACTTATGTAATTTTATTATTTATTTTTTTCCGTCAAATGACTTTTACGCTGTTTGTTTTGCGTCGGTGTGTGTGTGTGTGTGTTGTTCCATCAATAATTCTCATTCTGAAACTCTAATTATCCAGTGCACCACATTTTATTATGCAACTAGTGTTTAGATGTCACAATTTACGTGACTGAGTTGTATTTTCATTTTTTTTAATGCTTTGTTATCCGCGAACGGATTCAACTGTGACAGGCTTCAGTTGTTGTAGTGTATGGACGTGTTAACAGCATCAACAATCGTAGAAGAAGTCCTATGATATTTTCAAGAGAAAAAAGTGCGGAATAGGATTGATCAATAAAAAATGGCATAGCCTAAATACCCGCAGTTTGAGTGGGCGCCACTTGATGATGAACACAAATAAAAACGAAGAATCGCTTATTCAATAGGCCATATATTATATATACCAGCATAAGTCATGGAAATGTAATCTCATATAGTTTAACTTTGAAGCCTGAAATCTAGATATGAGACTATAAAGCAACATTTGCTGTCACAGACTAACAAGAACTCTCTGAAGCTGTCCAAATAAAATACCTCGGAAATTCTACCAATTCATAATTTAGTGTCGAGTATCTGAACAATATATTATTTATATCATTAAGTAAACATGGCATTGCTACAATATAAGGCTTATTGTTAGGGTATGTTATAAAGCCAATCTTAAAATTGCACCTATAAAAACGGTGAATTCAGATAAGCCGTGGGTGTAGTGTGCAGCATCTTAAAGGGCAATTTACCTATGTAGTGAAGTCTCATCATCTTGAGTCGTCTATCAAAAAGTATTGACGAGAATCAGCTGTACTTACAAGACATTATTAAAGTATAATTCGGAAGTCGCCTACAGCTTAGGAGTATTGAGTTATTTTTCTGAGGTTGGAGGGAAACTGTTGGCTTCATTCACTTTTGATAATGAATTCTTAGAAACAGTTTGAAAGTTCGTATATGGTAGAGTATCATTGTGTGTAGATGCAGGTGTGGCAGGTGAAACCGGTCTTTTAAATGGTTAGGGTTTGATGATAGGAAATTTTGAATATGTAATACTTCAATAAGAACATATCTCTCTTATACTTTTGAGATCTATTGTTCTGGAGTCAAGAATGTCCGACTATTCTTTGTAGTTTAATTATTACTTTCTCCATGGGGGATAGGCTTGCGGTATGTCTGCATGCATGATGATGAACACTGGCATTCCTTCCGTAGAATTCAGTCTGCACCAAACAAAGGACTGACTAGACACTATACTAGTCATTGACTAGTGTACACCCACAGTCTCTATAAACTGTGTTCTTACTTAATTAGAGAATTCGTGCATTCTTCGTTCACTGGGGGTTCTGATATTGCTCATTGTCTGCTGTCGCCTTTGGAATTGGTTGAACGACAGATGTGGTATATAGAGTAAGGTTGTGTAAGATAGGGAGAATAGTAGTGTACAGTATTTGCTGATGCATTAAAACTTTCCGGAGAAGTTTCAACAGATCTGATAAGCTGGTAATAAACATCGTGTTTTAGATTAAGATTTTTAAGTATAACTTATTGAGATTGAATGGCACCACGGGCCAGGTAAACCCCTCGAGTGGAACTCAAATAGGAAACAACGAGTTGTGCGTGAGTCCGAGGGTAATATGGAGGGGATTCGACAGCTTATGGACATTTGTGGAACCGCTTCGCTTTCTGTAGAAATTCCTGTCTTCACTTACCTCTCATTCAATCTCTGTATCATTGTTTATGGTAGAGAGTATAACTCATTTCTTACTGTCCATCTTAAACAAGTTTTATTTAAAAATAAATCTACTTTGAGTTGTTACTGTATATCAAGTGTGATATTTTGTCTAAATCTAAATAACTTCGAAGAGTTTATGCGCTTACCTTACTTCCGTTTTCATGCTTTATCCTGTACGAAGTTGAAGTCGAGATACTAACACATTCTCAATGCTTTTTGAGAATCACCTTTCTACGACTTCCGTATGGGTGTGTGTGTGTGTGTTTGCATGTGTAATATAAGTAGGCTGAAATAGATTGACGTGTGTGTGTGTGCGTGTGTAGGGATATATCAGTTTATAAAACGTGAGTAAAGCTTTTAAAAAGTAGTAATAAAAGACGTCATACCTTAGTGATGATTTTAAGTAGGTGTTTAGTTAGTAAGAAGAAGAATAATAATAACGTACCTTTTCGTTCGGAAATGAGAAAAAAAAGGTTTATTCACGACTACTCCATTCATATTGACATAATACAGAACAATAAATTATTATCTACATTCTTCTTAATCGTTTAATTGGCAGGCTCAAATCTATCCACCTACTGTTTTTTTCTTCTCTAAAAATATCCTGAACTCTCTCAGATAACATACCTGCCTGGTTATATTACGTAATAACTTTCAGTAGTAAGCTTTAAAATTATGATCAAACACTTATGCGTAGAAATCACTTAACTTTATGAAGTCACACCCACACTACCAATTACCATGCGCTTTGTTTACGTGTGTTATTGTTTATATATATATACATAAATATGATAACAAAAGCCACGTGGATGTAGAGCACTTTGCTGACAAAAAAAACACCGAGATCTACCAAATTTTGTTATTAGGTCATAATTATTACAACATTAATTAATTGTTTGCATTTATATTAAGGTTGTGGTCAAAGACCTTCATTAATGAGAAATCTTCGGCATATTCTTCATTCTCCCTACACATTCCTTCATGTTACACACTGGTGTGACCTTCATTCGTTGTAACCAACGCCCACAACTAACTGCTTAATTATTATATATTATTTTATACTTTTTTCATGTTCGTAACCTTGAGGATTAGTCGTCTAACAAAAACAATGTTATTTTCAGTTTATAATATGGTCATCGTTACTGGATGGAATTATTTCTAATCAGATGAATATTAATCGTTGTGTGTAAATGAATACGATCGAATTATAACACTAACTAACAAGGATGTACTTTACTGGCTATCAACACACAAAAGTGATAGTTTAACTCTATTATTGTGCATTGGTCAAGAGAGCTGAAATGATCAGAGAGCAAATAAAACCGTTGCAAGGTTATATTTGTATGTATGCATAGAACAAAATCAATATCAAATGTTTTTATTGTGCTGACCTTATTTACATCTAACTGTTTTGACTGATTTAATTGATTTAGGTGGGTGTTGTTATTCACTAAGGCAGAATTGTGATATTGAAACGTGTTTGCCTATGAAAAAAAGTGTGATTTGAGAGTGAAATATAGTTGTGGTTTGAAGTTTTATGATTATTATTATTATTGCCTCTTAGCTTCTGAGTGGGACATAGGGCCTCAACAACACATCGCCATTTCCCCCTGTCTCTTTTGGTTGGCTTCACGATTCCCACAAGCTTTCATCTCCTGCTCAAATGACCTCTTCTGTGTCACGCTTGGACTAATACCCTACTCGTCGTTACTCATTCGGGTTCCACTCGAAGGTTTGCTTGGCGCACAATGTCGCTCAGTGGTCTCCTTAGTATGTGTCTGACCCATTTTCTTTTGCATAAATCGCCGGCGAAGTTTAAATCCTCGAGTATTCATGTCGGCTCAACGTATCCTTCTTCTCGCCGCCCTAAAATAGTACTTTCTATGACATATAACACTGAAACATTCTCCAGAAGAAAACACTTGATTTCTAACTGTATTCAGACGAGAATGACTATAAACGCAAAGCTTGACTTGAAAGTTTCCAGGTCGTTAAGATAAATATCCTTAATGTGTACCAACCAGCAAGGGAAATTTGAAAGAAGTCACTTCTTCCACTCATCTAAGTAGTAGCGTTTCAACTACAGGCAGCCGTCGCGGATGGAGATGTCAAAGCCAGGTAAGACTGAAAAAAGTAAAGCATACCTTCGCTAATCAGCAAGGAACTCTGCCAACTAACTAACTAACCAAGAACCCATAGCCCAAGAAATATGCCGAAAGGAATAGAGAGACGGATCAGATACACGCTAAAGAAAAGAGGCTGTTGAGTGTAGCATCGTGTACTAGACCCTAGAGTGGCAACCCCGAGGGTGATATGCAGGAGATCGTTTGAGGAAGACGTGATAGATTATGAGAAATAATGGAGCCAGCTAAAAAGGCCTGCAGAGAATACGATGAAATGCAGATATGCTGTTAAAGCCCAATATATGTTTCATTTGGAACCGAATGGAATAATAATAATGGTGCGAGATACAAAATATCTATAATTTGAGAAAACAATATGAGTTTAAGAAAGGAAATGATCATTTATTACAAACAATATCATTGCACAAAAGTTTTGTAAACGACCTAAAGGATTGAATAAGACAATTCTGTATACAGGATTCTCCTTAGTTGCAGTCGTTTCTGTCACGAGCCGATATTATTTAAACGACAGCTGATGACATCAAATTCTGAGTAGTCATATATTGCCACTTTTCATATAGTGCACGTTATGCACATTGGTAGACCTGGGCACCTTTCTTTGAGAGTTCGCGTTCTCTTCCTGTTAATAAGTCAAAAAACAGAACAGTCTACCGAATCCCCTCAGTTGGCATACCAGTTCGTGACGAAAGCTTACATTATCGAACAAACTAATATCCGCCGTAAGTAATCTAAACATTTTCTTCTTCATGGGGAAGTTAATTTATTATTGCTTACGTGGCGTATATCACGTGCTACTTTTTGTTCACAAAGCCAGTTGTCCTCCATAGGTTGGTGTATTGTGACATACTGTAAGATAAAAAAAAGGTGATATCATTAGAAGTAAACAAAACTTCTGACAGTATATTCATTTATCACAGTCTACATGAATTGAATAAGGATAAATCACACGCACCAGAATGTTTAGACTCTTTTTGTTGTTATTTTTACGATCACGTGTTGCCAGTACTCTAGTGTGATTATTTTAATGCAAAAGACAGCATATCTCACCTTGGTGTTAACGTTATACGACTGGTTGCTAAGCTATTCAAACACACACACAAGATTACGAGTGAACTAAAATTGGGGCATATGTGCCCTTATGTATTTGAATCTCTGAGATACACGTCTCATATTTCCAGTCCCTTTTTTGGTAGTATTCAGGTGACTTTTATTTATCGGTCCTTAGAAGTAGGACACAAAACGAGCGTTCCTTCTGCATAAAAATCTCCTCAGATAGACGTACCTTCGCATATACCAGTTTACGCTGTCTCTGGCGTAGACGTGATATCCGACTATGGACCAAAGGGCGTGTGTGCTCAGCATTCCGCTCCGTCCTCCTTTATGGCTGGGAGACCTGGCCATTGAGAGTGGAAGACATGAAAAGGTTAGCTGTCTTTGATCATAGGTGCCTGCGTTCTATCTCCCGTGTGAAGTGGTATAATAAGGTGAGCAATATTGAGGTTAGGTGTCGAGTGATAGGTGAGGAGGGGAAATCAATCGACGAGGCTGCGAACCTACATCGACTGAGATGGTTAGGACATGTGCTACGTATGCCTAGGTATCGCCTTCCTCGACGGGCAGTGTTAGCTGATATAGGGTCAGGCTAGAAAAGAGCTAGCGGCGGTCAAACCAAAACATGGCTTCACCAGTCAATGAAATCTACAACAGTTAGTTTGAGCTAGCCACGTAGGAAGGTGTAGACTTCCTGACTGGTTGGGGTCCTCCGGACGGTAAAAACCAATGGTTGGAAACGATTGGTGACAAGGCTCAAACTCATCGTTCTCAATGGCCGGCGCAGATGCATCCACTCCTTGTGACTTATGATTTCCAATGAAACTATACTGTTCTTCATTATAACTATTCCTCTGACTCACACCTCTCTTTACTGTCTCTAATATGCATTTCTCCTACTTTCTTCACTTACTTTGCGTGCTACATGGAGTGTGGCGACTTGAACTACCGCACATATGTGCAAAGTTCTATGTCGAAAACAGACAGACAGTACCTTCGTACCAAAGAGTGACGACGTTCTCGCCAAGATTCAACTCGGTGCTTATCACTTCAGATACTGAAGCGTTAGTCACCATAACCACCTTTCATTCAGTGATACACACGTCATAGAATGTGAAAAATATCAATTTTAAAGTTGCAAGAGTCGACTGGATATCCCAAATAGTTCGGCTAGTTGGTTAATTCGAAACAACAAAGGGAAAATTAAATTTCGTGGATTTAAATGTATATACCGTTTTAAGTGTTTCTGTGACTGAAATCACACAGGACATATGGTTGAGTAAATTCGTCTATGGATTCGAGGACACTTGCCAATGAGGTTCAGAAAGAGTGAAAGTGAATGCGCGAAAAGCTTAATTCTATCACACTTGACTATTAAATTTTTCTTTTATTATTCCCTTCGGTTCTGAGGGGAACATAGGGCTTCAACAGTACATCTCTATTTCATCCTGCCTTCTGCAATCATTTTAGCTGTCACCATGACTGCCCATAAGCTCTTATCCATACCATCCTTGGCCACTCAACTTGTCATTTCCAATTCAGGTTCCACTAGAGGGCCTGCCTGGCTCGTGCTGTCATTCAGCGGTCTTCTCGGCGTGTCAGCCTATAATCATCGTTTCGCTAGCAGAGTTCATCATATTTGTCTTCTCCATATTTACTAAAAGCCCAGTGCCTCTTCAACCAAGCTTTCCGTTTTCGTGTAGAGAATAATACGTGTATTTCGCCAGTGTTAGGCACCCGGTATATTATAGAGAAGGGTTCTTCTACGCTGGCTTTGTGACCGGTTTTCGCCTGTAGATCTGAAAGTTTGTATGATACAAAACAGTAATCTTCTAGAGTCGTATCACATAAACTTGAATACAGTCAGCACACCGTATTCAGGAAGAACAGATTTAGGTCATCTATGGAGTAGAAGTTCCTCCTCCTACGCTTTTTTTTCTCTTTGTCTAAATAATTTCAGACAAAAAGTTTTATAATCCATACTCTTCATTACGGCATTCTTCAAATGCTATCAAAACTTCCATATATATATATATATATATATATATATATATATATATATATATATATATATACATATACATATAAGCTATTCTGATTAATTGTAAGTGACATCATTTCTTGTCTGGTCGTACGACTCCAATTCATTTATTGCACATATTGATTACTTCAGTCTTATTTTTTTTCTATTTTTAATGTATACTATATTTGTTGTATTGGCCATTCACCATACAAACTCTACAACCTTGAACTAATCATCAGTTTTCCTCCCTCACATTATATGAATTTATGATGACTAATCGTAATCGTCTTCATCCGCCTTACACTATCTTGTATAATTACATTCAACTTACTTCATTTGTCATAGGAATTCTATTTTTGTTTTTAACTTATTAATCTGATTTTAAATCTGTAATCATATTCTGCATTGAATTATCTCAGCTGTGCACCTGGTTATCATAATAATAATAAATATGTTATTTTATAACTAGAAGAACCTGAAGAAAATCTATTGAAAAGAATATTCTTTGTTCAGACCGACTTTTAATACATGAGATAGAAATATTTCAAACTTAGAAATTGTGACAAGAGTCGAATGTAATCTGACTGCAGCACTGGGTGACGCGGGTTCGAATCTCAGAAGGGACATGAGTTCCTTCAAGGTTGCAGATACGCCTTGCTGATGAGTGCCATCTAGCACGAAACCTAGGTCCACGGCTTCCTGCCGATTGCCTCCAACCATCTAATGGCTGGATTCAACATAGAACTTGGCACCGTAGTGCAGCAGTTCGAGTTGCCACATTCCAAATAGCACACAAAGGTAGACAAGGAAATGAGTGAAGAGAATCAATAGAGTTTTGACAAGTATAAGAGTGAAACAGAATGAGTAATAGTAGAAAGGAATATGAAAGATTACAGAGACTGAATACATCTGCGTAAGCCATTGACAACGATTTTGAGCCATGTCACCTAGTGTCTCCAGCCATTGATTCTTAGAGTCCCGAGGGCCCCAACCCGGAAGTCTGCATCTCCCTCCCTACCTGACTCAGTTTAACTGTCAAGGATTTCATGGATTGATGAGGCCATGTTTTTGTTTGGCCACCACCTACTCTTTTCCAACCTGCACCTATATCAGCTAGTAATGCCCGTCCGTCGGGGGAGGCGATGGTTAGGCATGCGCAGCATGTGACCTAGCCATCCCAGTCTATGTAACTTTATAGCCTCTTCGATTGATTTTCCCTCTTTGCCCAACACTCTACGCCAGACGTCAACATTACTTACCTTATTATGCCAACCATCTAATATCATCAAATGTAATCTTTTATTTATGCGAAATCCATAAAAAGGATGTTTCGTCCTATCTTGTACTTCTATCAATAGGATGTAATTGTATCATCGGATGTGTTAGCATGCGATTCGATCCTGTCAAATATAAGTTGATGCTGTACTATTGGACTACACCGACTCCCAGTGTCCTTAGATACGAAGTGAAGTGGTATATCTTTCTGACCATTTCAGTTATTTGGGAAGTTGTATCAGCCCTAATGGACTGATTGATGGTGAAATCTCAGCATGGATACAAATGGCTCGTATGGGATCTGCCAAATTACGTCGTCTCTGGCGTACATACGTGATATCCCGTTGTTGATCGAAGGACGTATGTACTGTGCAGTAGTTTGCTCTGTTCTTCTTCAAGTCTATCAGACATGACCATTGAAAGGTTAGCTGTCCTTGACCACAGATTTTTGTGTTCTGTCTCAGGTGTTAAGTGATATAATATGGTGAATAATATTGAGGTTAGGAGTAGAGCTGGGTAACGAAGGGAAATTAGTCAATGAGGTTATGCAGATGCATCGACTGAGATTGCTACGGCACGTGTTGAGTATGACGGGTCATCTTCTTCCTCGATGGGCACTGTTGGCTGACACAGGATTACACTGGAAAAGAGTGAGAGTTGGCCAAACAAGACTATGGAATCACTTCCTGAAGTGTTTGACATTTAGTTTGAGCCACACAGAGAGGTGCAAACTACCTGGTTGGGGTCCTTGGCGTACTAAAAGCCGGTAACTTGAAACTATTGCTAATATGGCTCAAAATCGTTCCCTTCATGATCTCCCATATCCATTAAACCCTCGTGTTACTATTCTTTCTCCCACACATTTCTATTCACTATAGTTCTCTTGAATCCCTCTTTTTTCTAACTCTGTGTACTACACAGAGTATGTGGTAACTTAAAGTGCTGCACTTCCCTGCACAGTTCTATGTTGAACCTAAGTCAATCAGTCATAACATCTGCGTAAAAAGAAATATCCACACGAAGCAATAAAACTTAGACAGAACGTGTTGTAGTTTCACATTAAAATCTGTACAGTCGTGTATGAACAGAGATTATTACCTTGTCATTGTGAAGACAATGTGAGAAATGCATAATAAGTGTAATAATACAAGTTTATACACGTAAATTATTGATTTTAACTAGAGTATAGTACATCATTCGAAATGAAAAAAAAGTGTCATTAAGAGACAAGGTAAGTACAAAACAAAGACTGACAGTGATATTCGATATATTATCAATTATAGTTTTCTCTAGGTATATTTCATTTCTAGTTTGAATATGACGTTATATACTTTTGATTAGCTTCGCAGTAGGTTATTTAGATCCAAATTGAAATGATATAAGCAGCGATGAGTCACTCACTGCACACTGTACACTTTTCATTCATTCAAAGCTTTTAGAGTTGGTTGGCAGAAGAAGCATCCAGAGAAGATAGGACTTCAGGTGAACATAGAGAAAACATAGGTGATGAAGATTCCTGGCCAACACCAACAGCAGCAACAACAATAAGCATAAATGGGAGGAACCTGAAAGAAACAACCTCCTTTACCTACCTACCTATCTGGGAAGCATCGTTTCAACTACAGGCGGACAGAACTGACGAGGATATCAAAGCAAGGATCGGGAAAGCAAGACAAGCTTTCACTACTCTCAAGTCTGTGTGGAGGTCAACAGCACTCAGCATCAAAAATAAGATCCGGATTTTCAACTCCAATGTGAAGTCAGTGCTACTATACGCAGGATCAGAGACTTGCACTGCGCGTCATAAAGAGCATCTCAAACAAACTATAGACCTTCATTAACAGTTGTCTTCGCTCAATACTCAAGATCAGATGGCTAGCCAGAAAAGATCAGCAACAGGGAGGGATCTCTGGCAATGAGCGAACCAACACAGCAGGAACCGATTGTGAAACAAATAGGCAGGAAGAAATGGAGGTGTACTGGATTGGCCATACTCTGAGGAAACCATCAAGTGACATCACTAGACAAGCCATTGCTCGAGTGGAACCCGAAAAGGAAGCGGTGAGTTGGTCGTCAGTGCAAGGGTGACTTGGAGGAGGTCATGTGAAGAGGAGATGAAAGCATGTGGGCAGACATGGAGCCAGGTGAAGACTCTAGCAGAGAACCGAACGCAATGGAGACGCACGGCTGAAGCCCTATGTTCCTCTAGGAATTAAAGGAAAGAATATTAATAATAATAAAATGAACGCCACCAGAATATACAAATAAAAACGAAGCATTTCTGGTGCAATAGACTGCATATAAAAATTTAATTTTTTATGTTGAATATTGAAGCCTGAGGCTTGATATGACTTTGAAGCCATATATACTGTCATAGACTAGCAAGAATTCTGAAGCCGTACAAATAAATACCTCATTAAAAATTTTCCAATTAGCAAATTGATGTCTAAATAATATATTACTTATATCATTATGTGAACATAGCAACGGATTTGTGTCACTACAATTAGCGTCGTTACTCGAGTATGCTACATTGGTGGATGGTGACTAACATTGGAATCCAGAATGCACACCTCATCTTATTTGAGACTCATCATCTGGATGTGACCTAAGTTGTCTAAAGTATAACATATTGGTGTTTGAAACGATAGGTGCTGCGTTCGAGTCTCAACTGGAATGCAAGTACATCTAACTGACGAGTTCCGAATAGGACGAAATGCGCATCGTGAATTCCACTACTAGTCACAACCCACCAGATTACTTTTGTCAATTTTTTTATGTGAAATAGACATTCAAATCACTTTCTTACTAAGCTGGAGTAATGCTTGAAGTGTTGAACTTGAAACCCTGAAAATGAAAAAATGTTTCTATGACCTTTGATCTTAAGATTCGATTGATTAGTTCTACAAACATGTGAGAAGAGGGTTGAGTGAAAAGTAGACACTTACGTAAAACTTATACTTATAGAAACTTCAGTGATACTGAAATTTAAATAATTCCAATATCTTATTTGGCAGATTAATCTGAATGTTGTCAGCGGAATAGTCAGACATTCCAATGTCACCATGACCTTTAATCAAACACATTTATTTATTATAAAATTAGTGTAAAAGTACACACATGCAAACACACAGTGTTTACACTGTATGACTGAAAAGACTAATAGGAACTTTTATTTTGTTTTGATGACAATTCTCAAATCTCATACATGATTGGACAAGGATTCTAATTACAAAATGTCACCTATATATTGATATCTCTGAAGAAGCTCGGATCACTTTGTTGAATTATTGATTTCAGTGTCTCTGAAATTTAATGCAAATGTAATTTTTAATATAGAAGAAAAGTTTGTCTATATTATTAGTAATCTTCTTCCATCGATTGGAATCAACTTGTCACCATAGTAACATGAAGTAATCTCATTTCGACAAAAAGAAAAACCAAACCATAAATCAAATTGATGTTATTGGTGGATGATGACTAGCAGTGGGATCCATGATGCCCATTTCGTTCTACTCGAGATTCGTCATCTAGATGCACTTACAGTCCTCCTTCAGGTAGGCTTCGTGTGCTTTTGGAAGTGTGTGGGCGGTTGTTACTTCCCGGCTGCCCACACCATGGAAGTTGGTTGAGTCTTCGGGTACCTGAAATAGAGAAAAGGTTAGTGTTGCGTGACCGCAGAGCCCAGGGGACAACTGCTTGAGGCCGGTCACACGCGGCCTGTTTTTGTTTGTTCTTTCTTGTTTGGTGTGTCTCAGTAGCATATTTATCACTTCTGCCCTGTGACACGGCAGCAGAAAGCGCGGTCGTTGTTAATCCGGGCCCCGACCGATCCGGCATGATATTTTGTGAATTTGTTTGAATCATAGTATTGGATTGGGTAGCTGCTTTTTGTCTAACCGCTATCCAAACAACCTTTCTGGCATGGTAGGACCTACAGGAACATAAGTTCCAGCCAGTGTAGCTCGTTGGGTCATTGCGATATGCAAGCCTGACCACCACGTCAAGGTAGCAGCTATCGGTCGGGAGTCCTCCTTCAAGTGAGTGATGATGTTCATAATGAGTCTGGAAGACAGCACTTATCCTTTCAAACATCAAAGCATTATCCACTAGACCACTTGGGTCACGACAGCCAACTCTTGTATAACAGGGATAAGTTATTAATTTGTTGAAGTCAATTATTCTTTTTTTCCCACTGACTCACTGGATTGACATGCCAGCTTTCGTGACCCAAGTTGTCTAGGGGGTGACGCTTTGGCGCTTGAAACGACGGGTGGATACTGGATCTGAGTCTCAGTGGGAACGCCACCAATCACTGGGGATTACACGTACATCCGGATGACGAGTCCCAAACAGGACGAAATGCATATCCTGGATTCCATTACTAAACATCATCATCAGCTAAAACCGTCTCATTTAGAATGTTGAATTAAAACTGAAAAAAGAACAGTCTGTTGAGATTATCAGAGTGCTCAAATGACTTGTTCTCGTGAATTTATCTTGCCTTTTTTGTAATTGTATCTTCTGTTTATATTTACGAAGTGGAGATGTAATTGACTAATTTTAGTAGTCGGCACATGTTTATTGTCTAAGTGCAACTTATCTCCGATAATGTGATCATTTTTTCAAGATTTTATAAGTATTCACTTTCGATAATCGTTATCATTGTTTATTGTACTCAGAGTCCCAGCAAAAGTTACTTTAAATAGAAGCACTGAGATCCACTTACATTCACTTACCTGTAGTAACTAGAATCACTGTAATTTTTACAATATTTTTATTATTGTTCCCTTGAGTTCTGAGTAGAACATTAAGGCTTCAAAAAGCACATCTCTGTTTCAACCTGTTATCTGCAGTCTTTTTCATTTGACTCCACAACTGCCAATAAGCACTCGCCTTGTTCTCACACCATCTTCTCCATGTCAACCTCGGATACTCAACTTTCTCTTTTCACATTCGGGTTCCGTTTGGGGCGTGATGCATGATGTACCTCAACGGTTTTAACAATATGTCACCGATCCATCTGTATTTCCTTCGGTATATTTGTTAGGCAATAGGATTTTGGTTGATTTGTTCCCAAAATCCCTTATGGCTAATGTTTTCTGGTCATCTGATCTTTAGCGTCAAACCAGAGAGGCAGGTATTGCTGAAACTCCTCAGTAAACTGTTGGAAATACTATTTGTGAAGTGCCGAATACATGTTACGTGTTCATTGAATCTATTTAGGTACAGTAACATGCCTCCTTGAATCATGACGTTATCTTAATTAAAAAAGAACAACTCATTTCTCACCTTTCCTATAGTACTGACTATTCTCAAGATCAGATTTTATCTGTATTCGTTTCATTGTATGATCAATATATTCTATGGGATGATCAGATCATTAATATATCAAAATATTTTTCTTTCAATTAGCCGCCTAACCTGACCTCACATTTATTATTGCAGAGGTTCGATATAAAGTAGAAACAAGAAACTTTGATAGATGAAATCTTTAGAAATCCGATTTTCAATTGGAGAGATGGCTCATTGACTTAAGCACTCGGCTTTCAGTTAAGCAGTCTTGGGTTCGAACTCCATTCCTCTCACTTCAATCTGGGCAACTTGGTAGTAAGTACCATCAGTCCTCAAACAACAAGTGTGACTCATAGCCTGGTACACAGGAAACCTGTTTTGGGGAACTGAGTTCGAACAACCTACAACTATATTCAGTTTTTATAAATCACAGTACAATGCATATGGGTACTGGATCTGAGTCTTAGTGAGAACGCTATCACTCACACTGGGGATTGCACGTACACCCAGATGACGAGTCCCAAATAGGACGAGTTAAGCATTCTGGATTCAATTACCAGAATTACACTGTTTTTATGGTTATCAAATCCAGTAAGTATCCGTTTTGTCTTTTGCTGCACAACGGTAGATGCATAATCCTTCATTTCAGTATCAATTTGTATGCATCAAGCGAGATCAAGATGCCTGGATTTATATATATATCAAGCGGAATAATTGATCCAGACAGAAATATAAGCATAAAAGTGCTACCATAATCCAGGTAATCTAAACAATTTAGTTTACTTAGACAATGTTTATACTGTCGAAACTTTAGAATGTAAATAAACAATACTATTGTTACACGAATTTCAGTCCATAAACAATCAATTTTAGTTCTTCAAGTTCATACTGAGATATTCATTTCTAAGAAATGATAAAAAAGCGTTTACTGGGATCAGATCACACACACACAATAAAGATAGAGTTGGAAAATAATATAGCTGAGGAAACTGTGAACTAAACGTTGGAGAGTTGAATTTGCGTTAATCCGTGGAGCCACTAAGAAATAAGCGATGTCTCAGTACCCGAAGATAGTAACCTGTAAATCATTTGCCATACCAGAAGTAGCACTAACGAACCAGTCTAACATACCTGATAACTACTTATTGTGAAAATGGTGTATGTATGCACTTTAGTGCAGGTATTTAAACAACTATCTTTTTTATCACAAGAAAGCAAAAACTCTTCATGGCTAATCCCTCACTCCAATTCTAACTATACCCCAATAGCTAATCACCAACTAGCCGTGTTACCACCGTGCAGAATTGGATGATAGAATACAGTTAGTGCCCACACACAGGACTAAAAACATGACATTGGTCCATGTATCTTTTATGGTCCTGCAGGAGGTCATTTGTCAGCCAAAATAGCTCAGTGATATTATCTCTGACTTAAGCACCTTAACTCCGAATATGATGAGTAGCGGAAGCTGCTCAAACGCAAACTAACAAGAAGTCTTCGCAACAACCGTGAACAGTGGTGGGCGACAAAAGCGAAAGAGACGGAAAAGGCATCGGTGATTGGTAACACTAGACAACTATTTAGACTTATCAGGAAAACAGGTGGCAAAAGGCAAATGATAAGCGAAACAATCTGTGAGAACGGCGGTAACATAATTAGATCTCAGGATAGACGAGTGGAACATTGGAAAGAACACTTTGAGGAGAAATTTAATTAGCCTACAGTCACGCTCAACTTACCTAGCATCCAACACCTACATGAATGGGATATAAATCCTCCGTCCCTAACTGAGGTTACAAAAGCTGTTACTAGTTTGAAACTAGGCAAAGCAGCGGGACCTGATGGAATGACTCCAAAAGTGTTCAAGGGCAGTGGAGACAGCTTACTGTCTGAGTTAACTAAGGTACTAGGCAGAATCTGGGAATCAGAGATAGTCTCACTAGACTGGTGTAAGTCATTGATTATCCCCATATACAAGAAGAGAGACAACTCTTCCAGGGACAGTCATAGAGGGACTAACTTAGCTAATATGCTAAAATTCTAAGCTCAATAATCATGTGTAGATTAAGTGGTGCTCAAGAGAAACAAACACAATAAAACCAGGGAGGCTTTATATGAGGAAGAGGGTGTATTGATCATATATTCACCCTTTAACAGATTCTGGAACATAGGCATACTTACTGTCGTCCAACGATTGCCATATTTCTTGAGCTGAAGGCGGCACTCAACTCTGTCGACCGAGAGGTACTCTGACAATGTTTGACCGAGAAGGTCTAGTCAAGGCACTCTACTCGAACTTATGCAGCCAGCCAGGTGAGAGCCTATGGAGATTCGTCATCTGAAGTGGTGACAACCAGTGGGGTCCGTCAGGGATGCCCACTGTCCCCATTTCTCTTTAAATTCATCATAGATGTACTAATGGACTCAACCCTAACTCACTTCAGAGACTCAGGGATTGACTTGTTACCAGGGAATAATCTCGTTGACTTAGAATATGCAGATGATATAGTCCTTCTAGGTGAAGACGCTGACAAAATGCAGAGTCTTCTGAACACCTTGAGCTGCAATCTGCGAATGTTTGGCATGCGATTCGCTCCCGCCAAATGTAAGATGATGCTACAGGACTGGACTACATTGACTCCTAGTTTAGAGATAGGGAGTGAAGTGGTAGAGCCTGTTGACCACCTCACTTCTTTGGAAAGTTGCATTGCCAGCCCCAGTGGGTTGATCGCTGACGAAATCTCAGCACGGATACGGGAAGCTCGTTTCGTATACGCCATCTCTGACGTAGACATGATATCCGTGTGGCTAACGACCAAAAGGCGTGCGTACTGCTCAGCACTCCGCTCTGTCCTCCTTTATGGCTAGCTGTGAGACATGGTCATTGAAAGTGGAAGACATGAAAAGGCTGACTAGCTGTCCTTGATCATAGGTGTCTGCGTTGTATCTCCTGTATTAAGTGGTATTATAAGGTGAGCAATAGTGAGTTTAGGCATGGATCGAGTGCTAGATGAGTTGGAGAGGAAATCAATCGATGAGGTTGTGAAGTTACACCGATTGAGGTGGTTAGGAAATTTGTTACGTATGCCTAGGTATCGCCTTCCTCGACGGGAAATGTTAGCTGAAATAGGATTGATCAGGTTGGAAAAGAGCTAGTGGTGGTGGTCAAACGAAAGCATGGCATCAGTCAATGAAATTCACAAGAGTTAGTTTAAGCAAGTCACTCAGGGAGGTGTGGACTGGCCTTCTGGTTGGAGTCCTCAGGATGGTAAAATCCAATGACTGGAGACAATTGGTGATATGGTTCAAAGTCGTTCTCAGTGGCGCAGATGCATTTACTCATTGTGATTATAATAGAATAAATTTATTGTTCTTCACATTACTAATCCTTTTGTCTCCTATTATGGTTTATTATCTCTCTCTTTTGAATCTGTATTTACTCTTCCCTTGCTTTGTGTGCTTCATGGAGTGTAGCATCTCGAACTGCTGCACATCTGTCCAAAATTCTACGGTGAAACCAGTCAGTCATTTAGCACTCGGTGGTGTGTGTTGAAACCTCAAGGGAAATAGTCCTTTCGAGGTTGTTGATATGCCTTGCTGACTACTGCCAACAAGCACGAAGCCTAGACTTCGTGTTGATTACCTTCATCTACGTGAAACAAGCGTCATCAAAAATGATAATCACTCTTGTTAAGAAATCCTATCTAACCACCGATAATGAATAAACTGATGAGAATTGTCGCTGAACATGGTGATATAGAGAGGGTATAGAGGGTAAGTTAGGTAACAAGCTCGCATCAATTAGAAAACCACTGAAAACTGAGGAGTACTGGATAGGTGTTGCGTCCTAGTTCAGATCTCTTCAGCAGTACACAACCGTGATTTCCAAGTTACGAGATGAGCCAGTTGACCATTCAGTCACTGAGACCCAATGGCCCATCAGTTCCAACTTCTGCCGATTCGTGATTCATAGCGCCATTCAGTGTCATCGGCGAGTATTTGTACTCACACCCGACTTGAGAGTTATAATTTATGGGGCATTGGGTGCTGTTTCGGTAGTTGAATAGCCAACGGGCTCGCTTCGTAACCTGAAACTCATGGATGCATACTACTGAAGAGTCTCAAACTAGGACGAAACAGTTTTCAATGCTTCTCTAACTGATGTCAGTTTGTGGTCTAACTTCAAACCATTCAAATCCCAGTAAACCAATATTTGAAAATAATAAGGGTAATCTGACGGCTCCATAGTCTTCATTCACCTCGACAGTATGTCTTGTAAATTCATCTTTATTCGTTGATATAATAATACGTGAAAATCTGTACGTGGTAAATCTGACAATTTAATCTTTTTTGATTGAAAACGTCTAGGATTTATTGATTAAAATTTTGAAATAAGAAAACGCTGCATCCATACATTTGATTTGTGATAAGTGAAGTACCGATAATAAATGTTCCATGCTGATGTTTCATCATATTAACTAAGTAGTTGTATCTTGTAAACAATTCTGGTAAATACATTAATTATCATTCGACAACCGATTTATGTACACTATTCAACCCTCAATTAAGTCAATTATAAATAAAGAAGTTTAGTATTAAAGTTTCTTAATTCATAATTGAAAAATTAAGGTTCACAACCTAGGGGGAATATACCGTCTCCCTATAGTAGTCAAGTCAGTTCTTCTATACGGATCAGAAACTTGGCGGGTTACAAAGAATATTTCAAACAGCCTGTTGCAAGCAGAACTTTATCAACAACTGTTTTCGCTGGCTCTATACTGAAGATCAGATGGCCGGAAAGAACAAGAACCAACAAGAAACTATGGGAACAAACAAAACAAGAACCAATCGCTCAACAAATATGCAGGAGAAAGTGGAGATGGATTGGACACTCGCTGAGCTGAGGAGGCCGCTGGGTGACATCGCGCATCAGGCCAACGCTCGAGTGGAACCCGAAAGGGAAGCGGTGAGTGGTTCGTCAGTGCAAGGGTGACATGGAGGAGATCGTGTGAAGAAGAGTTGAAATAGTATGGACTAACATGGATGGAGGTGAAAAGTACAGCAGAAGAGAGAAGCAAGTGGAGACGTGTAGTTGAAGCTCTATGTTCCAGTAGGAACCCAAGGGAACAATAATAATAATAGTAAATATGCCTTCTTAGCAAGTTTCAACAAGAATGTAACTAAGGTAAAGCAGAATTCCTGATCAAATGACTCCTGATATATAACAGTGTGTCTCGATGTTGTAATACGTGAGCATGCATTGATTTAATAATTTTTAAAGTTCGTCTAGAATCCACGCTTCCGACAGCTGTGAGATACTTCGATTAATGTTAAAAAAAGCACTTCAGATGCAGTATCCAACTGGGTGAACCACTTCAGGAATTAAATCAATGATAGCATACATGAGACATGCTAATATCACCTTCTGAAAAGGTTGTCAAGTCAGCGCCGGTGGCACAGTGGTTAGGACTCTCGCCGACCATGCACATGGGCCGGGGTTCGATCCACTGCCGACGCACACCCGATATCTATGGTCGGCCTGCGAAATTTGGGCTACCGATATCCATGCTGAAAATTCCATACTTGTACTGAAAATACGGTGTGGCATCAAGCTGTAAACAAAATAAAATAAAATAAATAAAAATATAAGTATCTAAGTATAATCTAAAGGACAACTTCGAATTTTTTTTAAAAAAGTAAGATATAAGACGATCAACGATGAAACGATGACTTCTATGGATGTAAGTTCCCTATTCACTGACATTACCCTATTAGAGACTATAGAATCCATTTGTAAATCACTGTTACAAAATGATATCTAGGTAAATCTACCACCTCAAACCCTATGGAAACTGCTACTTCGTTGTACGATGTATGTACACTTTCGTTTTTAACAGCGAAATCTATCGTCAAGTAAAAGACCCGACAACAGGTCTTTTTTCAGTCTCTCCTTTAGTGGACATATTTATGACAGAATTAGAGAATGGTCCAATTAAAAATGTGATCAACGAACTGTCGTTCTGTTGTAGATCTATGGACAATACTTTTATCCTCGATAAGAGTAACATCACTGCTGAGATCATTCTCAGAACATTCAGTATGCCTTACCAACAAATTGAGTTCACATATGAAACAGAGGAAGAGCATACTTCATCATTTCTTGATGTCCTGACCCATCCATCCATTTCAAACTGTTAAAACCCTCTTGCCTACAAACGGAACCTCAAAAGTATCCTGATATTTCAAACTAGGAGAATCTGTACAGTTGATACTTTCACTGGTGAAATAGATAAAACACAGAACTGATTATATAATAACGGATACTCAAAAATTGTTGTAAAAGGTTCTAGAATCAGGACAGAAATACTTTCAGACAGTGCAAAGGAAACATCTATATATGACCGTGTCATTTGAAGAAAATGCAGCTACAAAATCTTTAGTATAAAGTATTAGAGAAACATAGAATGTTATCTGCCTCAAGACTATGTTGTATAATTCCAAAATAGGTGAAAGATAAACTACCTAGTCTAGTCACTTCAGTGTGAATTGATAAATTTAGCTGCTCTTGTGGAGCCAGTTACATGGGTGGATCGACTAGGCAAGCTCAATACCGCCATCTTAAGCATTATTCAAACAAGTTAGGACAAGGATTGCTAAGGTATATCTGAGTTTCTGTATTGGAGCATTTAGCGGATAAGATTGACAACAGTTCAGCTCTCACTATTATTTATAAGGTATCAACTCGATTGTCCAGGTTTACATACATTCGATAGTTAAGCCTAGCTGAGGAAGTTGCCATAGAAATTTTTCGGTCCAATATGTGCGTTTAGGGAAAAGATTGGCTAGACCCAACGTCTTACATGACCTTTACCTTTAACCCAGATACAACTAGAATAGTTTTCTATCCCGTCGATACAAGATAAGGGTTAATATTATTATTTTTTTTATTTATACCATTATCTTTACTATAATTGTCATACTCTGTTATAACTGCATATATTCATCTCTGTTATCTGATTCCCAATAAGAAAATAGGTATTTTTCCTCTCTACCCGTACGAATACCTACAGTCTACTCATACACCAACACACATAACGCTCGATTACCCAGATTATATGAGTCTGTGCTCCTTCCTTTCCTTTTCTTTTTCTTCTTCTTCCCCTAATTTTCCACTATTCTTCTACTACTTTCTCCTGTACCCCTTCTTTCACTTCTTCTTCTTACTATACTTCTTCTCCTTCCTCTACTACGACTTCTTACCTATTACTGTCATTTTGATCACTTTGATTCATATCATCCATTAATTCATATCCTTAAACTTTAATTCAACGAACAACATTGGCATAAAATGTCTACGCATCAGTCACCATCAGTGGAAGAAATCTAAAGGAAGTTGTACGTTTCATTTACCCAGACAACATTGGTTCAACTACACGCAGAACAGGTGAGGATGTCAAAGCCAAAACAGACAGGCGTTCAGTACTCTGAAATCAGTGTGGAAATCTACTGTGCTAAAAAGCATAAAAAACAAGATTTGGATTTTCAGCACAAATGGTTTAGCGAACTGGTGCGCATGTTACCAAAAGCATTTCAAACGGCATATTGCAAACTTTCACCACCAACAGCTACCTTTGTTCCATACTGCAGATCAGATGGTCGGCAAGAAATTAGAAATAACAAGGAACTCTAGCAACGAATCAACTAGGAAGGAAATGCAAATGGTTTGGACATACAATGAGGACACCGTTGAGTGCCATTTTGTGCAAACCAGGCTTTCGAGCGGAACATGAGTGGGAAACGACTAGTTGGACATAGAGGAGAAAATAAAAGATTGTGGACAATCGTTGGGCTAGCTAAAAAAGACAGCGGAGAACAGAGTGAAATGTCGATGTGCTGTTACATCCCTATGTTCCACTCGAAACGTAATAATAATAATAACAATATTTGCTAAACCTCATGGGGGTTTAGCTGTGTTCTCTGATGAGAATATTTTAAATTCGAAAATATGTAAATTTACGACACTCTTCCTGCAGTGATAAATTTGAGCACAAGATGTCATTGGTACAAGTATTAATACTGTGCTGGCCTTAAAAATCATATCAATAATAATAGATAGATAGATATTAGATAGTTGGAGGCAATCGGCAGGAAGCCTTCGACCTAGGTTTCGTGCTAGTTGGCACTCACCAGTCAGCAAGGCGTATCTGCAACCTTGAAGGAACTCATGTCCCTTCTGAGATTCGAACCCGCGTCACCCAGTGCTTCAGTCAGAGAAGTTACCACTGAGCTATATATAGAATATTAGGAAGACATCTTGAGAAAATGAGATTTACGTTTCTCAAAGGTCAACAATTGAAGAAAATTCGGAGAAGTGTTCAAAAATTGGCTGTTATCACTGACTTTCAGATGTGTTTTACCTGGAAGAAATAGTTATGGAACCAGTAGGTGTACTGATAGTAATAAGCAGGATTACTTTGGAAAAGGTGACAGACGTTGAAACCGAAATCTAAATCACTTTGCGATTCGACCTATCAGAATCTAAGTTAATGGCGCGGCGCTCCGTCAACTAAGCTTTAACATACAGTTACCCGTTATGTATTCAACTTAACCTTACTCGAATAAGTCTGTCAAACTGAGTACATCTCAGACAATCCGATCAAATGTTATTGTTATTTTTAGCCTAATACCAACATTTCCATAAAGTATTACTCTTTGTAGAAAGATCAGTCGTAAGAAATTTCAGTAACATTACTATTACAACATGCACTTAAGTTAATACATTACTTTCAACATATTTGATTTCATTTACTAAATTAAAGGTCGGAATGAAGTGATGTAAATATGTCTTTGACAAGAATAAAGTACCATTGATATAAGAATAAAACGTGTGCACTGTGGTAGAGTATAATTCCATTGTGAGTAAAATTTATTTTGATAAAGTCTCACAATGTTACACAGTAATATTTACTGATAACGTTTCGAGCACAATTTATTGCTCATAATCATATCAAGGTAATCACACGACTTCCTAAATTCATTTATATAGTTCCGTTGTTTTTCACTTGATTTGATTGGTAGTAATATTTTTCATATTTCGGGTATGAGTGATGAATCATTCCTATTGCACGTGTTGGGTGTAGACTCGATGATCAAAGATTCAGTAATCAACCTATATTACTTCTTAGAATTTCAACCCTCTCCCACCCTATTGTGTGGTTGTGTGTTAATGCATGCAGTGCAATCGCTGAGCTTTTTTCTAAATTACTTATTTTCGCGGGGTCAACCATTCTTACCTTAGCTAAATTCTTATGTTCCGACAATCTGACTGCCCCCGACATACTAGTTTGACCTATGTAGTTGACCACACTCACAGTCATTGCAACGTATTTTGTAAATTATATTATTTTGTTTAATTGGGTCCACCGGGTCCTTTAGCCTACAGAGCTCGTCTCTGAGTGAGTTTGTAGGTTTGAATGCCACCCTAACTCCTGCTTTATTAAGAATCCTACGTAGGGTCTCAGATGCCCTTATGTGGTGTAACTGTAGATGCCTTATATTCTCTCTTATTTATGTTTTCATTATTAGTTTCACCATTATTTTTATTTTGCTTTTGACCTTTCCTGATATTCCTAATGAATTTTATAGGATAGTTATTTGACACCAACGCTTCTTCCATCTCTTTCATTTCATCATTTAGGTTTTTTGTTGTACTACTTAGTGCTATTGCTCGGTTTGTTAGACACTTAACTAAGCCTGCCTTTACAGACAACGGATGAGATGAATTAAAGTCTAAATATCTATTAGCAGAATGCGTTGGCTTTTTATAAACACTAGTGGGCAGTTTGCCTTCTTCTATTCGTTTTATTTTGCAGTCTAACATAGCTAATTCTCCTTGTTCATTTTCCGATTCAAATGTGAATTTTGTTCCTTTTACTAGTGGGTTTATATGCGTCAAGATGTTAGAGATATTTTCTGTTTTTATCACTGTGAACGTGTCATCCACATAATGGAAAAATGAAGTACTACTAATTTAAATAGTTTCAGTATAGAATCATAAATGATGCTGAAAAATTCCTTTCTTAACTATTAACCTTTGAGATACCTTTTTAAAATAAGGATCACATGATTATATGAGAACTGAGAGCGCCACTCACTCAAATAACCTTCTAACTGTCTTACCTATAAGTATCGATCTAATTAGATTACTAACTTCCCACTCTTATGAATGAGTCACCCACTTACTGAATATTACACCAGATCATATATGTCAGACAAGTAAACACACACACACACACAAATGAGAGTCTTTTTCTTAAACTGGAAGTGCATGTGATGACTATTTAAATCTAATCTACAAGATGACGATGATACGACGCCTAATAAATAAATACTCAGCAAATTTGTTTAGACTAGACAGTCAATAAAATGCCTTGTGATTTTATTATGTGTGTAACATCGCAACAATAAAACAATAGCAAAATAATAATTCACAAACAGTAAAACACATTCAGTTTAGCCTAACTTTTTGTAAAGAAGTATATTATTAAGAAAACAACTGATAAAATTAAAAGTGATACAGTGAATAAGCAAAAGCTTTATGTGAGAGTACAGTTCAAAGGTGGTATATGCAGTGAAGTATCAAGCCGTAGGTTAATCAGATCAGTTGAAAGAGCTTCCAATACTTCAGAACTACACATCACTTTTTCAGCTAGACCGTTACTGACACAGTGCATCAAAATGGACACATTAGTGTGTGTAGACCAGTTCAACTGCTCATGTGAGGCTATTTATATAGGCCGAACTCAGAGGAATTTATCGTTACGCGGTCTTGAACATATTCCTGTTTGGCTTGGGAAAAGTGTAACCAAATCAATAAATAGTGCCATTTTGTCTCATCTAGTAGATAGTGAGCACCACATCACAATAGATGAGACATTTACGGTTGTATATCAAGTACCAAACAATCTGCCTAAAGGCACACAATTACGTCTCTTAGCTATAGAGATTATTAGGAAATGACCTGACCTATGTGTGCAAAAGAAGCACATTCATCCTCTTTGTTTACCCTGGCCTACTTATAAGGACAGCAGAGACATAATCATCCATATTTTCATGTCATATATTATGCCTTCTTATTCCTTTCCACTTAGTTCATCCCTTTACTGCATCTTTACCTTTATTATCTGTCAATCTTTTGTAATTTACACTAAGCTTTTATACCTCTAGTATTTTATTACAGTTCACAATTTAACCTCTCTATTTTATCACTACACTGCATATCTGTCAGCCCTTCCTTGGACTTACATTCAGTGTTTCCCATTTTTCGATATTTGCTTGTATGCGTTTTAAGGTAATCACTTTCCTCGCACATAACTGAATATAATCTCTCCCCCACCCCTCAATGAAACTTATATTCTGTTGACTACAAATACATTAGTATATCACTCTTTTATCTATTCACACTTTTTATCTCATGTTGTGAATGACTGCACATTTGACAATATTAAATAACAAACTATCACTCCATATTATACATGTGCCACAACAATACAGTTTCTGATATAACTTTCACATGCCTTTAATGACTATTTGTATTACAATGGATTCATGGATTTATAACTGTGTAAAGCCTAAAGAAGAATTTATCGAAACCACAATTGTTCGGTCAAAATTATCTTGTTCCAAACACTAACTTGTTCAGTGTTCAATGTCTGTATACTTGCAGACAAATAAAAAGCAAAAATAAACTTTCTACTAATCAGTGTTCGGCCTTATCATTATTATGATTGTGAGCTAACTATTCACGCTGACAAAATAAATTTCACTCGATTACATGACTGTTTGATTGGTTGGAGGATTTCATCGTAAGCTGACATCAGTTAGAGAACCATTGGAAAACCTTCAGGGAGTACTGTCAGACAGCTGTTTCGTCCTAGTTTGGGACTCCTCAACAGTACGCACCCTCCACCGGGGTTCGAACCCAGCACCTTCTGGTTACAAGGCGAGCCAGTTCGTAGACCATTAAGCCACTGAGACCCGATCCAATGGCCAACACATGAATTCTAATTTCTGCCAATTCACGACCAGTAGGGCACAGCAGGTTGAAGGTGAGTCAGTAACTCATCGAAGAAGACATTGTGAAATAGTCACGCTATGTCGTGAATTGGCAGAAGTTAGAATTCATGTGGCCATTGGATCGGGTCTCAGTGGCTCAATGGTCTACGAGCTGGCTCGCCTTGTAACCAGAAGGTGCTGGGTTCGAACCCTGGTGGAGGGTGCGTACTGATGAACAGTCCCAAACTAGGACGAAACAGCTGTCTGACAGTACTCCCAGGTTTTCCAATGGTTCTCTAACTGATGTCAGCTCATGATGAAATCCTCCATCCAATCAAACAGAATCTCTACAAAACCAATACTTGAAGATATTTATTTTTAAAGTGAAGGAAATTGATTCCAGTTTGTAATTTGATACTGTACCATCCTGTTATATTTGTGTCAACTATTTGTGAACAAAACTTATGATATTAATTTAACTTGTGGATGGTGACTAGCAGTGGAATCCGGGATGCACATTTCATCCTATTTGGGACTCGTCATATGGATGTACCGGCATTCCCCAGTGAGTGATAATGTTCCCACCGAGGCTCGAACCCAGTGCCCATAGTTTCCAACGCCAAAGCGTTATCCACTACACCACTTGGGCCACGAGAGCCATCTCTTGTGCAACGGGTCATATTAATTATTCAATTCAATTTTAGATTTTCCCGTCGATTGATTGGACCGAAGTGCTCGGTCTCAGGTTGACACGTCGGCTTCTTGTGCAGATGCTTCTACGATGTTTGGGCATTTAATTAGAAGTTAATTGGTGGATGGCGACTAGCAGTGGAATCCAGGATTCGCATTTCATCACTCACTCACACTGGGGAATGCAGGTACATCCAGTTGACGAGTCCCAAATAGGACGAAATGCGCATCCTGGATTCCACTGCTAGTCGCCATCCACAAATTAAATTCTAATTAAATGCCCAGACATCGTCGAAGCATCTGCACAAGAAGCCGACATGTCAACCTGAGACCGAGCACTTCGGTCCAATCAATCGACGGGAAAATCTAAAATTCAATTTTTTTTAAAACTTATGATAATTATGAAGTGTCACCTGGTGGAATGTCGAAAGTCCTACTGCTCTATGAAATGGATAATACCATATGATGCTTACGCCACTATATTGATTATTACCAGAAGTTGGGAATATTAGCCATTAGATTTTAAAACAGTGACATTCTTATCTGCAGATATGACGATTATTGTTGTAAGAATGACATAACATTTAGTGATAACTGCACAATTACGAATAATACAAGACAGAGAAGAAATACAAGGTTTGTGTTTGCTGTAATTGAAACTTCAACACACGACAATACATGAGACTGATCACTCGAGTACTATTCCAACACTGAGATGACAAACGTTCATCCCTTTCAGGGGATAAGCAATATGACTAGGAAATACAGTCATTTCACCGGACCAATAAATTACTGGTTTAAGATATACAAATGTATGTTTTGAATGGTTTAGATGTACTAATAAAAATTCCATGATCTGACCTTTAATCTAGGTCGAATGTCTGGTCTACAGATCACGTGGGAGACACTGACTCATCATGTATGTCTTCTCCTGTACTAACAAGATTTACAGTCTTTCAGGCTTTTCAACGAATTTCTAACTGATTTATTTTCAGTGACCCATGAATTCTAACTTTCTCAACTTTGTAGATGTAGTGCGAAGTCATGACCATTAGAATCAACCATGTTAAAGTGTAGTGGATGCTGATCAAAGGCACTGGTGACGACGGCGCTATATCACGAGTTGATAAAGTTAGTTAGCTCTGAATAGACAATGAACCTGGTCTCATAACTTGAAGGTCCCGAGTACAACCTTTGATGGTGTCATAGGTGTGCACTATTGAAGAGTTCCAAAGCATGATGAAACATCTGTCCAATGCTCCCTAGTTTCCAATGACTTCTCTAGTTGATGTTAATTCGTGACGAAATCTGAAAGTTGGAATTAAATTAATCCTAATCCCCAAAAATTCCATAATCAGACTAATATTCATCTGTGATGGTGATCTACTTTGAGGTGATTATGTTTTCCCTGTAAACACTACACTCAGTAATTATTCTTTATGCAGTAATATCTTTCACTCTAAGATGCAAAGGTGGACACTTTATGTAATTAAACAGCTCTACGTGATGACTATCTCACGCTTAATAGATATAAATTGAGATTATATGATTTTTAAAATCCTTGGACTTATGACGAAGCCATAAACACATGCTAAACAACAGATTATCCAGTTCAATATTTGTAGATGATAAGAATATGAGCAGCTCAGTGAGTAGAGTTGGTGGAGAAGATTTCTAGTTCAGGTGGATGATATTGGTGTAGTTGTGTTCCCTGACCAGGATGGTTCAGGGATGGTTCAAATTAAAGTACACACTGATGATGTTGACTACAAAGATAACAAAAGCTTCGTAACTATACCAACCAGCTCAGAGGACACAACTACACCAATAGCTCAGCAGATAGTTTCCATTGTCATTCCAGATATTCGTTTCCTTTCGTCTTCAGTAGTACTTAAGTAGTAATGTTGCTGATAAGGTCTGTACTCAAGAAAAATATGTGATTTGTTTACTGGTAGTTAGAAAATGCAGATGTAAGCGGTTCACTTCTACCTTAATTTTGCAATACACAAGATTTACGTTGGTAATGTGTATACTAGATGGTCTACATGATTGACTCATTGATTGATCGATGGCATAAATTCAGTTCACTACGACGTGAACGTGAATACTGCATACTATATGAGGTCAATGATCTCATTGTCCTTATGCAGTCGAGTTCACTAGTGACAGACAAGTAGTTGAAACAGTTCCTCTTCCTAATATGGGATTACCCACAGTTACATGTGTGTGTGTGTGGAAATTTTAAGTACAGTCGGCTCATTTAACAATGGATCATTTGGTGTTTTGAGAGAAGCAAGCACTTCACAAAAACATCTAACGCACACTCTATTCTTGTGCATAATGTGTTTTACTATTTGTGAATTATTGTTCTGCCGTTGGTCTACTGCCATCAAAATTACAGACATTTAAAAAAAATGAAGGCATTTAATTGATTTTCTAGACTGGGGTGTTGTATTTTCGTTACCTTGTTGAGTAGATTTACATGGTCATCATTAGTAGCTCTAGTTTTAAAAACAAGAATGTCATGTTGTGGTCATGTGATACAGACAATGTGTTTCAACGGTATATTACTCTGACATATTCCCATAGTTCAATACTACATTAGCAACAGAATAATCTAAATATTTGAACATTATATTTCACGTCGTTTAACGTAAACCAAAATCACAAACTCAGTGATTGGTTAAAGAATATTATATATACATATATATATATATATATATATATATATATATATATATATATATATATATATATATTTGATCACTCGAAAATATACCTTGGCTTCCGTGCCTTACCTTCTGGTGTTACAGTATGTGTGTTTATTTGTTTAACGTATGTGATCTGGTGTAATACTCAGCAAATGGATGACTCATTCATAAGAGTGTGAAGTTAGTGTCTAATTTGGTCGATACTTGTAGGTCAGACAGTTAGAAGGTTGTAATCATGTGATGTTTGTGGGATTCATGCCCTCATTTCCTAAACAGTCATGTGATCAGAACTAAGTCTTATTTGCTATTGTTAAAATTTGACCTTTACACGATTAGTTATCTCGACAAAATGTCTCTAGTTAATACAGTGATAAATCTATAAGAAATATCTAACTAAACTTTACCCATAGGTTTCTCTAAAACGATAGTCACCTTTTCTGTGATAACAGAGATAGTTTGAGGAATTTCTCAAACCAGTATATTGCTTTTTTATGTGAATAGACCTTTTTCACATGTCTATAGTTTTTTTGTAGATGATGTAAGTAGGAGACGGCTTCGCCAAGCTTATTAGTTCACTAGTTTACTAGTTGGTCAAAAGGCTGGAAAAAGAGGCGAGTTTGGGCGTGTGGCTAGCAATCCTATCCCGGAAGGTCAATTCAACAACTATGGAAACTTCAAAGCACAGAAAAATATAAAAAATAAACTTATACTTCTCTGGAATCAGAAAGACGCGATGACTTGGGCTTGTGAAAGTCTTCAGGAAGCTAGTCAGTGGGTGTGTTTTCTTTCTATGGAAACAAAAATAAACAAGGGATCATTGAACCTCCTCACCATGTTTAAGGAGGAAAGGCTGCTCAGATTGCAAAAGGAAAAAGAGGATATGGTACTGAAGTGCTAGGAAAGGATGGAGTGGAAGTGAACTGGTCGAATTGTTAACTGGAGAGTCAAAAATCTACTCCGGTCACACAGACGACAACCACAAACACAATGAGAAGCAGCTGTCATTAATTTGCCAAAGAAAGAAGGCTCTAATGTAGGTAATCTATATATATATATATATATATATATATATATATGCTGATGAGATCTCATCATAGGAACAAAAGTGCCATTTACATTTGTCAGATTATCAAACTGCGGTGCAGGTGTGTTACCTGACTGCTCATCAAGGGACATAAGTATTGTACAGCAGTTCTCACCAACCTACTTTATGGCTATAAGACATGGACGTTGAAGGTAGAAGATAAGAAAAGATTCGAAGTTTGTAGCCATAGTTACTTTCACTCAGTTGTTAGAGTTAGGTACAGCAACATGATAATCACTACACAAGGTGAAGTATGCAGCGTCGCATCATAAGGAAAATTTAATCAATGAGTTTTTGCAGTTCCATCGATCAGGTTGAGAAAAAGGTACAAAGACCATCAAGAGATGAAAATATGGTACCAAGATATGATGTCAGTGACTATTAATTTGAGTCAAATATTAAGTTTTAAAATATCTGACTCGCATCTTCGGGATATTAAGAAGCAATGCTTTAGTGACATTGTCTAAAATCACTCGTAAAAGCTCAGGTGTCTTCACTTCTTGTTGTCATACAGACATTTTTCCCTACTGCACTTCCACTACATTTCTCTTCTCTACTTTTGAATAAGGATATAAATTATAGCAAAACAAACTTGAAACGCTTTCATCTCAATACACCTGAGTAGGTAGAAGGGAGGCGATCAATTACGATTTGAATTTCCTCAGGTAGTTGGTCTTATGTGATTTTATATTACATATTTATATGTTACGTTTGACTGTTGTAAAGGTGTTTCACAAAACTTTTTATACAGCTCGAATATCCGTTGTGAAGTTAGCTGTACTATGCACAGAAACACCTAGCCATAACTTTTATCCTCATTCTTTACTTTTATGTGTGTCGACTTCAGCTGATAGACTTTTTTATAAAGTTTTGCGTTGATATACTTCAGATTTAAGTCACCGCAATACATTTGGATGAGAAACACATTCATCAACCTGAAACCGATCTGGAAATCTTCGTCACTCAGCATCAACAACAAAGTGATTAGGATTTTCAAGTCAGTTTTGCTATACGGATCAGAAACTTGGCGGGTCACAAAGAATATTTCCAACAGCCTGTTGCATACCTTTATCAACAACTGTCTTCGCTGGCTCTATACTGAAGATCAGATGGCCGGAAAGAACAAGAACCAACAAGAAACTATGGGAAGAAACAAAACAAGAACCAATCGCCCAACAAATATGCAGGAGAAAGTGGAGATGGATTGGACACTCGCTGAGCTGAGGAGGCCACTGGGTGACATCGCGAGTCAGGCCAACGCTCGAGTGGAACCTGAAAGGGAAGCGGTGAGTGGTTCGTCAGTGCAAGGGTGACATGGAGGAGATTGTGTGAAGAGGAGTTGAAACAGTATGGACTAACATGGATGCAGGTGAAAAGTACAGCAGAAGAGAGAAGCAAGCGGAGACGTGTAGTTGAAGCCTTGTACCACTAGGAACCCAAGGGAACAATAATAATAAATAATACATTTGGATAGTCTAGTTGTATGTCACATATTTATTTCAATTTTCATGTATCGGTTTTGTAGGGATTTTGTTTGATTGGTTGGAGGATTTCATCATGAGCTGACATCAGTTAGAGGACCATTGGAAAACCTGCAGGGAGTACTGGACAGCTATTTCGTCCTAGTTTCGGACTCTTCAGGCAGTTACCTGGGGTTCTAGTCGGAAACCCTGACCAGTTGGGTACAGCAGGTTGAAGATGAGGCAGTAACTCATCAAAGAAAGCATTGCGAAGTGGTCGCGCTATGTCATGTCTCATCTGGTACATTTGAGTAAAAGTGTATCACTTTCAACAACAGTAGGGACCTATACAGAGGTGAATGTGATTTCTGTTTATCTTTAACAAAAGCCAGTTTTAGTGACTATGTTTTATTTTTGTTGCTTTTTTTCCCGTGTACACATTTTCTTCAACATAAATATTTCATTCATATGAACTGTGATCAAGATTTGACCGATAAGTTCCAAATGTACAATTGGGCTCTGAGTGAGAAGTAGACATATGTAAAAATTATATTGAATTGAAATTGAATATTCAATATTCAAATTGAAATGAGTAATTCCAACGTTCCCGTGTTTGGCGATCTGGTCCGAACTTCTTTAGGGAAATTGATCGAAATTAAAATAACAAGTTTATATATGAAAAGGAAATCTTTTGTTTTTAAAACCTCTGTCCAATCATATGAGTCATGAAACAAGCATAAAAATATTTATTTTTATTCCTTTACGTCCCCAGTGGAAAATAGGGCTTCAAGCTAGAGGCTTGAAGTTTCTGTAACAGTGGTATTCATTTTTACGGGATGGGATTGCTAGCCTCACGCCCACCCCTCCCTTTTTACTAGTCTTATTACTGGCTTAATGAGGTAAAGGAGTGCGTCGGACAGGGATCGAACCCGGACCACCTGCATGGCTGGCGAGCATTCTACCACTGTGCCACCGACGCACCAAATTTGACCTCAGACTTACAAATATTAGTCTACTTTTGTTAAACACTGTAAACAGTGTGTACTTCTGTATCAGAATTTAAGTGATTACTGATATTGGATGGTTGGAGATAATCGGCTTCCTGCCGATTGCCTCCGTGATGGCGAGCTACCTAGAATGGTGGCCACATTACAACCTGACTGACGGAATTCAGTCTGCACCAAAGAGAGGACTAGACGCATCACGCTATTTACTAGTGTCAAATCAAAAAATTAAGTGATTACGTTTGACTAAAGTTTATGGTCGTATATAACTGAATATATATATATATATATATATATATATATGGTGAACAGTGGTGTGTGTATGTGTGTATGCGGCAACAATTGTAAATCATTTGTTAGCCTCTCCATAAGAAGATATAGACAATCGCGAATTTAGATCAAGTATGACTAGTGATACATGTCCATACTTCAATTTGACGTATGCTCTGAAGATGTTGCCTAGTAGGACAATGAAAGCTTCACAAATAAACCATCCAGCTCAGAGAACACAACTACATCAAAATCATCCACCTGAGCTACAAATCTTCTCCATCATATCCATTTTTATTTATTAATCAGGGCTTGCTATGCATCAGCTAACGCCACACCTTCACGTCTGTTCAAACTGTTAGGATTCACCCATATATGTAGGGCTTCTACAGTCAATCTTTCTTTATACGAACCAAAACCTTTCTGCAGAACCTTAATCCTATTAAAATCGATCTTGTGTCCCGTTTCTATCAAGTACACTGGAATCGCCGATCTGTTTTCTAGTTTTTTCAAGTCTGCAGAGGTCTTTGGAACCACCTTTAAACACTGTTTATGCTCCTTCACTCTTATATTTACCTGTCTGGAAGTTTCTCCTACTTATACGGCGTCACAACCTCCATAAATATTTCATGTTTTGTATTAAAATATTTACTGTTTCCCCAACATATTACAATGGATACACTTAATGTCTGTATTTATTTATGAATTTACTCATCTTGTATGAATGACTCATTCTTTTTTGTAAAGATTTAAGAAAGATGAATTGATTGATCGATCTTCTGTCGACATATTAATCCCATCATTTCAAGGTAACTTGCAGCTAAAAAAACAACAACAGAAAGGTAAACAAAAATTTAATCAATAAGACATTAACGTGAACTCAGTTCACATTTGACTATTTATTTCCTCAATCCTTTTTTTATCTTCCGAAAATAATCACATGAAAAGTTTTGTGAAAATTTTAAGTAGGAAGTTTCCGATAGATAAACAATATGAAGATTTGAATTATCAATGATTGAGGAGATTAAGAAGTTAGATATTTGGAGTGCAAATTTGTTTTAATCACTATGGTAGTTTTTTCGAGGACAATTAATCCACTCTAGTTATCGTACGTGGTTTGAATTTTGATTCGCAACAGACTCTATCCTAAGCCTCATCTAAACGGTAGCCAACCTGGTAATGAGAGGACATTGGGCGTGAGGCTAGTAACCACCCCTCCCGTAGAAAACAACACCACTGCTACTAAGTCTTCAAGGCCTCATGTATGAAGGCCTGTGTTCCACTGGGAACTCAGGTAAGGAAAGAAAAGTTGCCTCAGTGTGTATTAAACTAAACTAGCAACCATAGAGACAGAAGCGATTCGAATACTAAAGAAAACCTACCTAATCATTAATTTATTTACTTCCAGAAGTTTCACTTAAGTGTACTGGATTCAGTTGAAGCGAGTTGAAGAAAAAACATGGGAAAACAAGGATTTTTCAAGTACTTGCGATTTTTCCAAGAATTATAGGCACTAATCTCAGGTTCACCTTGAAATTATGCTATTTCTAGATCCATCATATGAAGATCAACACTGGGGAAATTGTGTACATACATATGTGGATTAAAAGAAAGTCGTGTTTCTGGTGTACGGCTATAAAAACTTCTTTGAACAAGATAGGTTCATTCTATTCCTTTGCTTCTGTTATCAATTTCATTGCTAAAAAAAGTTGTGTAGCGTGTGATTCGAAAGCTCCTGTACAACACAGAGCATTTCGGAGACATCCTCTGTCAATAAATTAATACAAGATATGAGGGTGACAATCTGATTGAATAGTTAACGTGTAAGTGTTATCCTATTTGATCTTACTGCAGAAGATTTATCGAAAATCGTTCATTTCAATGTATTCCTGAATAAAAATCAGTAGAGACACTTGCTTGATCATAGTAAGTAAGAGAATCCTTAACGCACAACCGTCTTCAGATGATGATAATGGATTGTTATCAATAGGAGGTTATTACAGAATCAATAGTTTTTAAGATAATAATAGTTTAGAAGGTAAATTAAGGTACTACGACAGAGCTAAACTGAATTAACTATTTAGTATGAGACTGACTGCCATCTATGATGGAAAGCCTAAATGAAACTTAGAGTAACACTCAAGGCCAATACTTTATACACTTTTAACTCAATAATAAAAATCATACTTATTATTATTATTGCTATTCCCTTTGGTTCCAAGTGGAATACAAGGTTTCAGCAGCACACTTCCGGTTTATCTTTCTCTCTGCAGCCCTGTTTAGTTAGCTCCACAATTGACAATAAGCTTTAGTTTTATTTTCACAAGGTGTCCTCCACGTATTAATTACCCTCAGACCCACGCCCATCTTGTCGTTTCCTATTCCGGTTCCACTCAAAAGCTTGCCGTGCAGTGTCACTCGACACTCCCCTACGTGTCAGATCTTACTAGATTTCCTTCTGAATAATAATTGGTCAATAGGTTCTGGGTTGGTTCATTGTCAGACTTCCATGTTGCTTGATTATTCTTTCCAGGCGGTGATCTAACCTTCATAATCGAGACAGAGAAGGCAGGTGTTGATAAAAGTTTGCAGTAAGCTGTTGGAAATGTTTCAGCAACACAGGCGTCGGATCTCCAAACCATACAGAATCACTGAGTGGCTGGCTGGATTCAACATAGAACATGGCACCGAAGTGCAGCAGTTCGAGTTGCCACCTTCCAAATAGCACACAAAGGTAGACAAGAAGATGAGTGAAGAGAATCAATAGAGTTTTGACAAGTATAAGAGTGAAACAGAATGAGTAATGGTAGAAAGGAGTATGAAGGTTAAAGAGACTGAATACATCTGCGCCATTGACAACGATTTTGAGCCATGTCACCTATTGTCTCCAGCCATTGATTATTAGAGTCCCGAGGGCCCCAACCCGGAAATCTGCATCTCCCCACCTGACTCAGTTTAACTGTCAAGGATTTCATGGATTGATTGATGTGATGTTTTTGTTTGGCCACCACTTACTCTTTTCCAACCTGCACCTATATCAGCTAGTAATGCCCGTCCGTCGGGGGAGGCGATGGTTAGGCATGCGCAGCACGTGACCTAACCATCTCAATCTATGTAACTTCATAGCCTCTTCGAGTGATTTTCCCTCTTTGCCCAACACTCTACGCCTAACGTCAACATTACTTACCTTATTATGCCACCTAACGTGAGAAAGAGATCGTAAACATCTGTGGTCAAAGACAGACAATCTCTTCATGTCTTCCGGATTCACTGAATGACTTCACATCAGTGTCGAAAATCCAACTTTTATTTCCTATGATCAGTGGATTAGATTTCCACACTGATTTCAGAATAAAGAATGTCTGTCTTACCTTCCCAATCCTGCCTAGCTTTGACATCGTCATCCATGCTGCCTTTAGTTGTAATGATTCTGACCAGTGCAGTTGAATGATGAAAGAGGTGACTACTTCCTTCAAATTTCTCCAGTTGGTTGTGATTGGTGCTTGTTTTTGTTGATCAGGCACCTTTTTGTCACCACTTTCTTCTCTGTGTTCACTTGGAGACCTGTTTTCTCTGTGTGTTTCTTCATCCAACTTGTTGGTTTACTCCTATAAGTTTTCGAGCTTGCATGATATTAGACATAAATCATCTTCGAAGTCCAGATCTTCTGGAGTCTTCTTATCAGTTCAACGTATTCCTGTCGTTTTGCTCCCCACAGTCTGCCACATAATCCAGTCCACCACAATTAGGAATGTCATCATTAGTGGGAGGCAGCCTTGTCTAACTTCTGTTTGCACTTCAAAAGCATTGCTGAGTTTTGCTGTTGTGAATAAATTGACAGGCCCCATCATCATTTAGCTGTTAAATGAGGTTGACAAAAGTTCAGTGTACCACACTCCGTAGTGTTGAAGCATTTTCCAAATTACGTTATGATTATGAATAGACAGAAACAGATTATATGGTCATAAAAATACTGCACTAGTAACAACTGGTGAAGAATCAGCTCGGTAAAAGTCTTGCTAGAGAGGTCTTACAGTTATTATTATTATTACTATTATTGTTTCCTTTAATTCCTAGAGGAACATAGAGCTTCAGCCGCCCGTCTCCATTGCGCTCGGTTCTCTGCTAGAGTCTTCACCTGGCCCCAAGTCTGCCCACATGCTTTCATCTCCTCTTCACATGACCTCCTCCAAGTCAACTACTCTTGCACTGACGACCAACTCGCCGATTCCCTTTCGGTCGGGTTCCACTCGAGCAATGGCTTGTCTAGTGATGTCACTTGATGGCTTCCTCAGAGTATGGCCAATCCATCTCCATTTCTTCCTGCCTATTTGTTTCACAATCGGTTCCTGGTTGGTCCGCTCCCAGAGATCTCTGTTACTGATCTTTCCTGGCCAACTGATCTTGAGTATTGGACGAAGACAATTGTTAATGAAGGTCTGTAGTTTGTTTGAGATGCTTTTTATGACGCGCAGTGCAAGTCTCTGATCCGTTTGGTAAGTAGCACTGACTTTACATTGGAGTTGAAAATCCGGATCTTATTTTTGATGCTGAGTGTTGTTGACCTCCACACAGACTTGAGAGTCGGTCGGTCGGTTTTCGACATAGAACTTTGCACCTGTGTGCGGCAGTTCAAGTCGCCACACTCCCTACTTGTAGCACACAAAGCAAGAGAAGAGAGTAGGAGAAATGCATATTATAGACAGTAAACATAGGTGTGAGACAAAGGTATAGTAATAACGAAGAACAAAACAGTTTAACTGGAAATCATAAGTCACAAGGAGTGGATGCATCTGCTCTAGCCATTGACAACGATTTTGAGTCATCTCACCAATTGTTTCCAACCATTGGTTTTTACCGTCCCGAGGACCCCAGCCAGCAAGTCTACACCTTCCTACGTGGCTTAGACTAACTGTTGTAGATTTCTTTGACTGGTGCCATGTTTTCGTTTGACCACCGCTAGCTCTTTTCCAGTCTGGCCCTATATCAGCTAACATTGCCCGTTGGTCGAGGGAGGCGATGACTAGGCATACGTAACACATGTCCTGACCATCTCAGTCGATGTAATTTCACAGTCTCGTCGATTGATTTCCCCTCCCACTTACCTAGCACTCGACGCCTAACCTCAATATTGCTCACCTTATTATACCACTTCAGACGGGAGATAGAACGCAGACACTTATGATCGAAGACAGCTAATCTTTTCATGTCTTCTGCTCTCAATGGCCAGGTCTCACAGCCATAGAGGAGGACGGAGCGGACTGATGAACAGTACACAGGCCCTTTGGTCGATAGTCGGATATCACGTCTACGACAGAGACGGCGTAAACTGGCATATGCGATACTAGCCATCTGCATTCGTACTGAGATTTCGTCAGAGATCAACCCGCTGGCACTGGCTAATGGTACTTCCCAAGTAAGTGAAGCGGTCAACGTGCTCTACCACTTCACTTCCTATTTCTAATCTAGGGGTCGATGAAGTCCAATCCTGCAACATCATCTTACATTTAACAGGGGCGAATCGCATGCCAAACATACGAAGATTGTTGCTCAAGATGTTCGGTAGACTCTGCATTTTGTCAGAGTCCTCGCCTAGAAGGACTATATCGTCCGCATATTCTAAGTCAACGAGATTATTCCCTGGTAGGAAGTCAATCCCTGATTCGCTGAAGTGTGATAGGGTTAAGTCCATTAATACGTCTATGATGAAGTTGAATAGGAATGGGGATAATGGGCATCCTTAACGGACGCCACTAGTCGTCACCACTTCAGATGACAACTCGCCATAAACCCTCACCTGGCTGCATGAGTTCGAGTGGAGTGAGTGCATTGATCAGTGCAATGTATTTTCTTGGCATTCCCTTTACAGCCAAGCATCGCCAGAGAACCTCCCGGTCGACAGAATCGAATGCCGCCTTTAGGTCAAGAAATATAATGATTGTCGGACGCCGGTAGGAATGCCTATGTTCTAGAATCTGTCGAAGGGTGAAGATATGATCAATACACCCTCTACCTGGCCTAAAATCTGCCTGGTTTTCTCGTGTTTGTGTCTCCCGAGCACCACTTAGTCTACGCAGTATTATTGAGCCTAGGATTTTAGATACTATATTAGTCAAGCTAATGCCTCTGTGATTATCACAAGAAGACTTGTCCCCCTTCTTGTATATCGGGATGATCAGTGACTTACACCAACCCGATGGGACTTCTTCTGATTCCCAGACGCCGCCTAGAACCTCAGTTAACGCAGACAGTAAACTGTCTCCACCATACTTAAATACCTCTGGAGTCAATCCATCAGGTCCCGCTGCTTTGCCTTGCTTCAGATTAGTGGCTGCTCTAGTAACCTCAGTTAGGGACAGAGGACCTGTGTCTATCTCCCATTCAGGGAGGTGTTGGATGTCCGGCAGGTTAAGTATGGCTGTGGGCCAATTAAACTGCTCCTCGTAGTGTTCTTTCCAGCGCTCCAGACGTCTATCCTGGGAGCTAATTATGGTGCCATTTTTCTCGGAGATTGTTTCGCTTATCATCTGCCTTTTACCACCTGTTTCCCTGATGAGTCTAAAGAGTTGCCTAGTGTTGCCTATCGTCGATGCTTTTTCCATCTCTTTCGCAATTGTCAACCACCACTGTTCACGGTCCTTGCGGAGACTTTTCCTAAGTTTCTTTTTGTGCAGCTTTCGCTCCTCATTGAATTCGGAGCTCGCCGGAATAAGTCTTCTAGCATCTATCAGTTCGGATGAGGCAGTCGGAATCCAATGGTTTTTACTCACCTTTGGATTTACCTTATTCACAGCTTTTACAGCTGTATCTATGGCTGATTGAATATTCTTCCAGGCTTCTTCAGGGTGAGCGCAGCTGTCGAACTCAGATATGTGTTTAGCTAGTTCTTCCTCAAATAGGGACTTAGTTCCCTGGTCGAGCTGACGACGTGATGGGTTTACCGCCAGCTGTTTCCTACGTCCGTTCAGTCGTAAGCACACACGAGCGCGGACCAGTGCGTGATCGGTATCTACACACGTGTTCCAGAAGGAGCGACAATCTCCTACCGACCCACGCCAACGATAGCTTATTGCTATGTGGTCTATTTGTGTCCAGCGTTGATTTGATGATGGGGGTCGCCAGGTCAAACAGTGTCTCTCCTTGTGTTTGAAGTTAGTGCTTACAAGAAACAAATGATTATCTGAACAGAACTGTAAGAGACGGTCACCGTTGTCGGTTCGCTGGCACGGAATTCCGTATGTGCCACCGACATTCTTCTAAGATTGACACAATTTCCCCACTTGAGCATTAAAGTCACCAGCTAAAACGACAATATCTGAGCGTTTAGCCTTTCGCAGCAAACTAGACAGCTTTTGGTAGAACTCATCCTTCGATTCATCCGAACTGCAGTCAGTGGGGGCGTAGGCGGAGATTACGAAAAGGCATCGGCGAGTAGTGCAGTCCTTTCTCCTTTTCACTGATCCGTTCAGGCGGACAGCACACATTCGGCTATCTACCGGGATCCAGTCAAGTAATGTCTTTTCTGCTCTAGTACTTAAAGCTATCCCAACACCAGCTAATCCTTGTGAGCTAGCCGTCGCATCCCCTGACACCCTCAAGGTGAATTTTGCAGATTCATCCTGTAGGCCAGGTGGGGTTAGGTGAATAACCACACTTGGGTCTTGTATGCGTGTTTCTGAAACACAACATACATCAATGGCTCAGGATGCCAGAGTCTTGGCTAGTGATGCTTGTTGTCCTATTTGGCTAAGTGTCCTAACATTAAATGCTCCTATATAAAATTGGTGGCGTGGTTTTAGGAGACCGTCGGTGGTGGCTTTTTGGCTTCCATCGTTATCAGTGCACACAGAGTGAGGAGGAAGTGAAGAGCCAACAAGTAGAGGAGTTGCATTGGTAGAAGGAAGGCAAGATGATAGAGATGAACATGAAGACAAAGATGAGCGAGGATTAAAGGGGTTTCGCGTGCACTTCGGATTGTGAGGACGATTGTTACTTCCCGGCTGCCCACACCGTGGAAGTTGGTTGCGTGACCGCAGAGCCCAGGGGACAACTGCTTGAGGCCGGTCACACACGGCCTGTTTTTGTTTGTTGTTTTTCATTTGGTGTGTCTCAGTAGCGTATTTATCACTTCTGCCCTGTGACACGGCAGCAGAAAGCGCGGTCGTTGTTAATCCGGGCCCCGACCGATCCGACATGGTATTTTGCGATTTATTTGAAGTCATAGGATTGGATTGGGTAACTGCTTTTAGTCTAACCGCTATCCAAACAACCTTTCTGGCGTGGTAGGACCTGCAGGAACATAAGTTCCAGCCAGTATAGCTTGTTGGGTCATTGCAGTGTTCAAGCCCGACCACCGCGTCAAGGTAGCAGCTTTTGGTCGGGAGTAGTGAAAGCTTGCCTTACTTTCCCGATCCTCGCTTTGATATCCTCGTCAGGTCTGTCCGCCTGTAGTTGAAACGATGCTTTCCAGGTAGGTAAAAGAGGTTGTTTCTTTCAGGTCCCTCCCATTTATGCTGATCGTTGTCTGTTGTTGTTGTCCTTGTTCAAGAATCTTCAATACTTGTATTTTCTATATGTTCACCTGAAGTCCTGTCTTCTCTGGATGCTTCTTCTGACAACTTGTTGCTATTTACTTGCAAATCTTCCAGTTTGTGAGAAGTCAGACATATATCATTGGAGAAGTCCAGATCCTCCAAGTTTTTTGTGTGAGTCCATTTTATGCCTGTTTCCTCAATGCCCGCTGTTTGTCGCATTATCCAGTCTACTGCAATCAGGAAAATCATTGGCGATAGTAGGCAGCCAGCTTGTATTACTCCCGTCTTTACTTCGAAGGATTCCGTAAGCTTCCCGTTGTGGATTACTTGGCATACAACATTGTCGTATAGCTGTTGGATGAGATGTATAATTGTCGGTGGCACCCCGTAGTAGCGAAGTAGTTTCCAAATCACCTCTCGATCGACGCTGTCGAAGGCTTTTTCAAAGTCGATGAAGTTAAGGTGCATATTTTCTTCTTGATTACTGTTAACACTTAAATATTACCAATAATAGTTGATTCTTATTTATCTGAATTATTTTCAACTATATTCAGTTCCTAAAAGTCATAAACATTGGTAAAATTGGCTGAATCATTATTCAGATTACACATAAACTAGATGACTGTCCCAGACACTTATAAGTAAGAATACGAAATAAAGAAGATGAAAGGTTGCTGATGAATTAGATAAGAAAGAAGTGAACAGCAGTGACACTCGATGTAAAAGAAGTTTAATAACCCTAACAATAATAATAATAATAATCACACTAATGATCTGAAAACACATTATCTTATAAAGTCCCATTTACAGTATTGACTAAATTCCCATTATAATGACGCTGAATAATGAAACATTGTTCACGGCACCACTTCTTCTGTAAGCCACTCAAAACTGGATAAAAATACCTTGATGATGTCACCTCCAACTGCGTTTATGAATTTACGTACACTTGCGGGAGCAAGTGCATTGGAAGGACGGAAAGAAGGACTTCTATCCGGTTTTCTGAACACTGAACCATTGAAAACCAGAAGGGAGTACTGGACAGCTGTTTCATGCTAGTTTGGGAATCATCGGCAGTACGCACCCACTGGTAAATCACGAACTGGTGGAAGTTAGAATTCATGGGTTGGTCATTGAATCGGGTCCCAGTGGCTGAATGGTATACGAGCTTGCCTTGTAACCTGAAGGTCCTGGCTTCGAACCCTAGTGGGTGCGTACTGCCGATGATTCCCAAACCTGCTGTACCCTACTGGTCACGGCTTCCCATTAGAACGCCAGGTAACTAACTACCTGAATAGGGCCAATCGCTAGTGAGCATCAGATTAATTTTCAAGTATTGGTTTTGTAGGGATTTTGTTTGATTGGATGGAGGATTTCATCATGAGCCGACATCAGTTAGAGAACCACTGGAAAACCTGTGAGTACTGGACAGCTGTTTCGCCCTAGTTTGGGACTCTTCATTAGTACGCACCCACTGGAGTTCGAACCCAGGGCCTTCTGGTTACAAGGCGAGCTAGCTCGTAGATCATTGAGCCACTGGGACCCGATTCAATGACCAACCCATGAATTCTAACTTCTACCAGTTCGTGATTTACCAGTGGGTGCGTACTGCCGATGAGTGCCAAACTAGGCTGATAAAACAGCTGTCCAGTACTCCCTGCTGGTTTTCAATGGTTCTCTAACTGATATCAATCAGCGGTCAAACTCATAAAAAACAAATTTAATCCCTACAAACTAACTCTTGAAAATTACCAATATTATTATTTTATAATTAATTAATTTGGCTTCACTGATTAAAAGAGCATGACTGGTTTGCAATTTTAAACTAATCGTGAAAACACGTTTCATTACATACGTTTAGTAAACAAATAAATTCACCTGGTACACTAACACACACACACACATGCACACACTAATACTATTAGTACATACATAAATGAACGTTAAATGAATGTCTCTTTTTGAACTGAAAATATACATGAATGTGTTTGCACTAATCATCATGTGATTTGCCTTTTTTTCCTTCCTAACTGATGAAATTGTTACTCTATTCTATTAGGCAATTTAACATCATTTTGTTTTGATTAAAAAAACTTGATCGTCTTGTTTTGTTTGTTTTTTTGTTTTTGTTTCTCATTTTTTATATGAACTGTGAGATCCCTAGAAAAATTATGAGTCATCTTTAAAGGCCATGAAGGTCATTTGAAAATAGACGTTAAGGTGAGAATGATCAATTTAATTGGAGGATGGTGACTAGCAGTGGAATCCAGGATAACGCGCATTTCGTCCTATTTGGGACTCGTCAGCTAACTGGATGTGCCTGCATTCCCCAGTGTGAGTGAGTGATGATGTTCCCACCGAGGCTCGAACCCAGTGCCCATAGTTTCAAACGCCATTAGACCACTGTCAAATCTTGACGACAGTTCATTTGAAATAATGATCAATTTACGTTTGAAAAACATTCTCTACAATACAGTGAATTCGAGACATTACCTAGATTCTGTTCTTAAATGCACTTTAACGCGTTGAGTAGTTGATAGGTGGAAACAAAATGCTAGTTGAAATCTTTTAGTAGGCTTGAATAAGTTAATCATTAAACACCTCAATAACACAATAATTCGAGTGCACTTTGTTTGGTGTTTAATGTTATGAATCTATATAACCTGTACTCAAATCACAGAGAGGTTATGAATATATCCTGAGGGTTACAAATGTTCCTACTAATAGAAAAAAAACAACCAGATCAGTTTGAATATATCCTGATGATTGAATGTCCGCATGTAAGACGCCGAAAATACTTTCTAGGAATGAATCATATGCTAACTCAACTTTATTATTTACGAAATACCATTTAGCCACCAAGAGGGTAAGGATAAAAGCTTTTGCGAGTTGTTTTCGTGCACAGTATAGCAAACGTCATAACAGATATTCCACCTACGGTTCGTTAACTCTTGCATCCTGCCTATTATTCTCTATTGTTCCCCCTTAGTTTTTCCAGGGCTACTGAAGAAAGACTATACCTTATTACGCAGGATGTTAAAGGTTGTCAGCAGGGTAAGCAACGTGCCACTTAACCAGCTTGTTTTAATATTCTGGTCGACAGGCACTTGGACTCATGTGAAAAATGGGCTAAATCCATTCTGTCTAACTCACACCACCCTCTTCATTCACAACTCTCCCCTTGTATCTCATCAGGCACAACCAGAAGCCTATATAGAAAACTACTATATGCTCGCACTAGCAAGTACAAAAACTCAACCATACCCTACTTAGCTCGTGTTCTGTGCGATAAAGAAAGCATTAGGCGTGATACCTATAACTTATTAAATAGTCAGTAGAACAACTGGATCTCGTCTTTCCAACTCATATCATTTATAGGTGCAACGCTTTCTTTTTTTTCCTTTTTTTTCTGTTATGTGCTGCTTTGTTTCTTCTTCCTTACAAACTCTATTTAAAACATTCTTCTTCGTTCTTTCACACTCTGTATATCTCGACCTTTTTGTTACCGCTTACGCCAGTAAATATGCTAGCGTCTACTTTCCTAACACCTTCAAACACTCTGTTCAATTTTGGCTTTGCCACCGACATGCCAATATGTTGTTGTCAAAACTAACTGAGATTACCCTTAATCTATGTAGAATTTTATTTATTGTTAATGTACTAACTGGATGCAATACTGTAGTGAAATGTTGAGAATTCCATTCTGTATCACAAGTACTGTTTTGGAATAAAGCAAATTATTATTATTATTATTAAACAGCCAAACGTAATATCTGATATGATTACAGTATTACTTTGGTGAGGACAGATACTCACCGACGACGTTGGCCAGTAGTCGCGTTGTATCATGAAATGGAAGAAGTTAGTATAAGAACAGAACTTGTCACTGTGGCAGAGCATAATTCCATTGTGGATAAAATTTATTTTGATAAAGTTTCATGGTGTTATACAGTAACATTTACTTCAACTTGACATGATTATGAGCAATAAATTGTTCTCGAAACGTCATCAGCAAATGTTACTGTATAACACTGTGAGACTTTAAATTTTATCCACAATGGAAGAAGTTGGAATTGATGGGTCATTGAACTGCCTCCCAGTGGTTAAATGATAAACGAGTTCACCTTGTAATCTGAAAGTCCTGAATATTCAATCTCTGGCTGTGGGCTCATGGCTCTGTACTGATGAAGAAACTTAAACTAGGACGAAACAGCCGTCCAGTACTCCGTGGTTTTTAGTTGTTCCCTAACTGAAGTTACTTAGTGGTCAGAAGTCAAATCACATAAGACTAACTACCTGAGGAAATTCAAACTATAAATGACCACCTCCGTTCTACGGGAAGTTTGTTTTTCTATAACTTAATGTAACAATAAAGTAACAATATGTACCTTGAAAGCTTTCATATAGCTATAAATTTAATAGAAGAGAGACTGAGGCGACTGAAAGTCGAGGATATGATTTGACATAGGCTAAATTTCCCTCCCCCTCCCCCGGATTTGAGTGAGTGCTACTTGAACACAAGCGAAAACGGAGCATTCCTGATGCAGTAGACAGCATATAGTAGTACAACGTCATGAAAATGCAATTTGCTATGTTTTACTTTGAAGCCTAAAGCCTAGATATAACAATGAAACGACATTTACTGTCACAGACCAGCAAAAACTCTCTGAAGTACTCCAAATAAAATACCTCATAAAACCTTTATCAATTTATAATTGAATGTCAAATATCTCAATGATAAATTACTTATGTGAGAGCGTGAAGATAGCAAAGCTACAATAAGCGTCGTTATTAATATATGTAGTGATTCTGTGTTCACATGCTGACATAAATAATACGCATACCTTCACGATACTGCTAAAGAGTCCCAAACTAGGATGAGACAGTTCTCTAATAGTTCTCTAATTGATATCAATCCGTGATCAAACTTGAAAACAATTATATCCATACAAAAATACAATTAGCACTCACTCAAATTGAGGGAGGGGGGTGAGTATTTAGACTATGTCATATCATAGCTGGATGAGAGCGTGTATCTGTTCAAATATCCCTTCCTTTTCCCAATAATCCTCTGAAATGACAATCACTACGCATGAGTAAAATATGTTATCACCACCTCAGTTAATGAGGTGTTGCATTTCCATTAAGTAACATAACTACTTCCTAGATCATAACTACCTACATTATATTCAGACTATTCACTGTATATTTTTTCAAAACATGTTAGTTTTGTTGCGAAGACATTGAAAATCACAATCTTATCATCTCATGCTACTCATCAAGCCAATATGCTTATCAGCCAGCACTGAGATCAGAAAATTTAAAACATATTAGCCCATTAACTTTAATACTTACAGAGTGAATCCGCATGAGTAATCACTACTCTCAAACTCCAACTAAACGGTGAATATTAAAAGTCATGAAACTTAGCTAGACGGATTTGTTGTATCATTTTGACACTTATTTACTGGTGGCCAATGGTAGAATAGGACATTTCGTCCTATTTAGAACACGTCAAATGAATGCATCTATATCATTAAAACTCATGCTCATTATCTACTGCTTCATGCTCCAAAGTATTGTCCACTAAGTTCCTGAGCCACGAGACCGATTTCTTTTTCCATGATTAAAATTTGGTTGGTTGTTTATCTATACATTGGCAGTGACTGATGTATTACGGCAAATAGCTTATTCAACAGAAGCTTGGATACTATCTCATCGCTTTTTTGGGGGTGGGGGCTAAAAGTCTACACTATTTTTCAAGGACTCCATATTTCAAACTGAAATTGTTCAAAAATAGCAGCATGGAATAACAAGTACTAGAAAAATAGTAAAAACTACTTCTTTACTGCTACAGGTTATGCAGGAAAAACCAATTATACATTTCATTCAGATCAATCAAATAAGAGACAAAGTCCAGACAACATTCTCGGTATAATTTTCAGTAAAATAACTGAGGTATGACTGAAATTCTGTCTGTAACAAAACTAAATAAAGACAAAAAAAATTAACGTAACTGATAGGTGTTTTATTTAGCTACCTACAGTGTGTCTCTTGATTTACAATTCTACCACATACTTCTGCATTGAAAATATAAAAAATTTATGTTCAACTGATCGATACAACAGTTATTATTATTATTATTATTATTACCGTTATTATGATTGCTATATCACATATTTTTTATAAAAAGGAATCTGAAATACAAATGACGTAGTCTGTCTGAAATTTAGCATATACATTATATGATTTGTCCTATGTCAACAAAAAGACTGATATCAGATGTAATTTTCAAAGACATATTGTAAAAGTGAAAATAGGTAATAATTTTGAGAAAATTAAGAAAATAAAACTACTGACTACAGGATTCCACCATGAACTGACATCGGTAAGAGAACCATTGAAAAACCTGCAGGGAGTACGGCCAGACAGCTGCTTCGTCCTAGTTTCGGACTCTTCAATGGTGCTTACCCACCACAGGGGTTCGAATCCAGGACCTTCCGGTTACAAGGCGAGTACTGGACAGCTGTACTCCCTGGTTTTCAATGGTTCTCTAACTGATATCAATCCGGGATCAACTCGTAGAAACAAATACAGTCCTTATAAACCAAAGATAGAAAAAGAGAGGAAAGTAATCTTACATCAGTGTAAATGAATATAAGCCATGCTAACAAGTATCTTCAACCATGCATCCCTACAATTCTCAAAACCTTATCCGAACCACCTACACGCTAACGATTTATAATCTCACCGACTGAACACCTTATTTAGCTGAAATTCTCTGTCTAAACTAAACATTTTAAAAATTATTTTATTCAACTTAGATTGGATAAAATGTGACGAAGATACGTCTGATCAAAAATCACTTATCTTTTCACATTTTCCAACACAGCTTCCATGTCTCAGTCATCATGTACAGTGTAGTCATCTTCAGTTCAATTAGAAGCTATGCCTTTGACAATGACGCTTGAAATTTTCAAAAGAACCTAATTCTCTTGATGATTGCGTTTTCATCCTAACAATGAGGATCAATAATGCAAAATAAAAAGTTCTTTAAATTCTATCCATTTAATCCTAACGTTTAATACACAAAACTGGCTCATTTGCTAACATTTTTACGTTTTAAATGTGTGTTTTTTTACTTGGAGATAGGATACTTTTCAAAATGATCGATAAACTGTTTGTACGACAATTGATTTACTGATAAAAATAGGAATTCTCCTAGTTATAGTGTGTGGAGGTTAGGGAGTGATATCAGAAATATTCTCCCACAAATTAGTCAGCTGCAGACTGTCAAGTGAATTTTACGCAGTTAAATCTTCACGAATAAGTAAATGGTTGGGTCTAATGAACTGACAGTTCAATCAGTTTACTGAAGATCCTTATGATTTATAATGAGACAACATTCTAAGGGGACTGCCGTCTTCATTTACTTTAAATTGATGTTAGACGGTTGGAGGCATTCAGTAAGATGCCATGTATGTAGGTCGCGTGTTAATTGATACTTTACAGAAAAGATACATCTGTGGCCTCCATGGAAATGATTTCTCCAAGGGAATTTAAACACGCGCCATTTCCTCCTGAGGTCACAGATGTTATTCTAGTCATGATTGTCCTCATGTAAAGTGTCACCTACATTTTAACTGATAACTAGGATCTAACTGGTGTGACTTTTCTATAATTGGGTTACTTAGTCACAAAGGTTCGAATCTCTGGGAGAAGTTAGTTTTCAAGTGTTGGTTTGTAGGGATTTAGTTGATTACAAGTTTGATCGCCAAGTAACTTCAGTTAAAGAACAACCGAAAACTATTTGAGAGTACTGGGCAGCTGTTTCATCCTTGTTTGTAACTCTTATGCAGTAAGTGCCCATGGTCCTACCGGGTATCGAACTCTGGGACGTCAGGTTACTACTCAAGCTCGTTGAAAATTCAGCCATTAAGGAGGAATCTAGTACTCCCTAGTTTCCAATAGTTCTCTGACTAAAGTTGGTTCATGATCAGGCTTTAAGTCTGTCTTATAGAGAGCCGTCAACACCACTAGCTTCAAATAGCGATGAAACAATCTGAAGAAACAACAGACCCATATGAAAATCCGTTAGCAATTATACTTATGAAAGCTATCGTTTGTAAATTAAGTGGTTCAACTTATTAATTAGAATTTCATTTAAGGTCAGTTTATAGTAATGACAATTCGTTGGGAATCATAAGTTTACTATTATTCTATGAGCAGTTAAATGAAACTATTTGGAACGAGTTCCAAGTTATATTATTATCTACTAGAAGTATTCGCTTTATTCTTTTAGTAGACTTTAGAATTTTAAGGTACTCATTTTTTAAATAATCGTAAACCTATTCTCCTAAAATTGCTCAATTGATTTCAGTTTTAAGCGTAACATTTGTGACAAAATTTAGAAGATTTAAAGGGTTTCAAAGTGCATGCTTCCAAAAATGGTAATGAACTAAGAAGCCATTGAAAATTAGAAAGCAATAGACTGCGATTTCATGCTAGTCTGGACTATTCAGTACTGCTTACCTACAGTTATTCCCAAGAAAGAGCTCATGATCCCTAATTAGGCTGTGAGGAAGCATTCAGATATTCAGCTACTGTGTTGCGGTCTAGTCATCAATGAATTTTAACGTTACCGATTTGTGATATAGTATTACTACCATTATTCGTGAATAAGTCTACTTTGAGGTCAGTGAGAAGTCCTGACTAATGGAATCTGTTGTGAAGACAAATACTCTGCAATGAAATTAGATCACAACAGAGCTTCATAGCAAACTGGTAGGAACTGGAATTCATGGATCATTGGATTCTGAATCATTGGTTGAATAGATTTATACTATTCCCGAAGCCTAATGACCATGGGCTTTATACCAGCAGACGTTGGGAGTGCGCAGTCATGAAGAACAAAAGCTAGAATGAAGGAAATCTCTGGTACATTCGTAGCCGATGTTACACTATTGATGGCTATTTCTTAAATACTTTTTATAGTTACGTCAGCTCATCATTACAGGAAGATGACGTCTTTGAATAACTTAATGAACTATAAGAATTTTATGTTACTATCGCAAAAGGAGAAATCTTTGGTGTGTGTTTTGGGTATGTATTTTCTATCAGTTAGAGAGCTGTATTGGTAGAGATGCTATATAAGATAGCCTTGAGTTGGCAGGCTACTATTGATGCAATAATAACTTCTTCCTCTCTTTCTGATCCACTATCTCATTCCTCTGCGTCCCGAAGACATGAAGTTTCAGAGGTGTTGTTTTGCGTGGTGCAGTGACTAGTAAACCAGGCGAGGTTTAGGAGTGCGTCGGCCAGTATATGATCTCCAGATCACATGCGTGGTTGAAGAACATTCTACCAAAGAACCACCGACGCACCGCTAATTCACTATGATTAGGATTTATGGACGAAAACCTTGTTAGACAGCTAGTTTGTTAATAAGCGAAAAGTAATGTAGCATTCATTCACATGAGAGTTAAGAACTATCCTTGATGACCGCAATGAAATAGTGATTTTATTAGCAGGTGTATCTCGCTGCTCAGATGGTAAAGTGCCAGTCCAGTTATTTCGAGGTAGATGGTTCAAGACCTACTAAGATCCAGGTTTTTATTTCAGTGTCAAAAATTAACTGTTACATAAGTGAACAACCAATAATAGCATCAATTTAGTGTTTACGTACAGAGATCATTCATGGTTATCGCATAATTGACATTTTTTCTAGACAAACACACTTTTAACGCTATTGTCCTGGCATAGTGGCTTGATTTCTTATCGGGTTAAAGATGACCACTGGCACTAGCAACTGGCACTATTCAGGCAGTTATCTGGGGTTTTAGTGGGAAGCCCTTACCAGTAGGGTAGAGCAGGTCAAAAGTGAGAACAGTTACTCATCAAAGACATTGCTGTTAAGTGGTCGCGCTATGTCGTGAATTGGTAGAAGTTGGAATTCATGTGTTGGCCCTTGGGTAGGGTCCCAGTGAGTGGCTTAATGGTCTACGAGCTGGCTTGCCTTGTTAGCGGAAGGTTGTGGGTTCGAACCCCTGTGGTGGATGCGTACCGTTGAAGAGTTCGAAACTAGAACGAAACAGATGTCCAGTAGTCTCAGGTTTTCCAATGGTTCTCTAACCGACGTCAGCTCATTATCAAACAGAGTTAAGGTACTAAGTAATATTACAATTATTATAATTACCTAATTAGATAACTGGAATACCTTACTACATAAACTTTGACGTTGTTCATTGCATAGAACTTTTTTATAGTGATGATAGTTGGTTATACAAATACTTTTGTCCTGGAAATAATGATGACAGTTGGTACAGTAAAATTATTAGTATTATTATTATTACTATGCCTTCTAGTTAGTAATTTTGTGATAACAGCGACTGAAGCAACCTGAGTAACAGATACTTAGAAGTAATAACTTCAGTCACAAATTAATATTATATACATATGTTATTATTATTCCCTTGAATTCTGTGTGAAATATGGGGCTTCAACAGTACATCTCCATTTCACTATGTTCCATGAAGCCCTTTACAGTTGGCATGAGCATTGCCCATAGGCTATCATTTTCTCCTCACACTATCTGCTATATGTCACCTCCGAACATGTGCTTAACTGGTCTTTTCACATTCAGGTTCCCCTCGAGGGCATGTGGTGTGATGTCACTCAACTGTCTTCCCGCAAGATGTCCAATCTATCTCCATTTCCTTCTGCCTATTTTCTGAGGGAAAGGTTCCCGGTTGGTTTACTGCCTGCCACGAGCGTCTGCTCTAACAGAATCCCTGAATGAATTCACGTCAGTGTCGAAAATCCAACTTTTATTTCCTATGATCAGTGGACTAGATTTCCGCACTGATTTCAGAATAAACAATGTCTGTCTTCCTTCCTTCCCAATTCTGCTTGGCTTTGACATCGTCATCCATGCTGCCTCTAGTTGTAATGATTCTGACCAGTGCATTTGAATGATGAAAGAGGTGACTAGTTCCTTCAAAATTCTCCAGTTGATTGTGATTGGTGCTTGTTTTTGTTGATCAGGCACCTTTTTGTCACCACTTCTCTGTGTTCACTTGGAGTCCTGCTTTCGATGCGTATCTCTTTATCTTACTAATTGGTTTACGCCTTTTGATCTTCGAGTTTGTGTGAGACTAGAAGTAAAGTCTAAATCTTCCACTGTCTTTCTACTGGTCCAACTTGTGCCTGTCCTCTCGCTCCCCATGGTCTGTTGCCTGGTCCAGTCCATTACAATTAGGAATATCATCATAAGTGGGAGCAGGCAGTCTTATCTTACTTAAGTCTTCACTTCCAAGACTTCATTGAGCTTTCTGACACAAAATATATTTCGTCTAATTTAGCAAAAAACACTATTCTCAAGATTTTCAGTGTGTAATTATGGTTTGAATCAACACAATCATTGTGTGAATACTGATTCAATTGACAATCCAGAATTACACCAGCTATGTCGTTAGTTAACTAGCAGTTTTATTTCAAGATGTAGCGGAATATATTACCGTCAGAAACTTAGGTCCAAGGTTTCCTGCCAACTGCCTCCAACTATCTAATATCAGTCAGACACTTACCTAAAAGACATTTTGTAATATTTTAACCGAATTCAACAAATCGATGAAACTCTTAATTTGAAATATATATATATATATATATATATATATATATATATATATATATATATAACCAAAATAAAGAAGTAGTATATCGATTTTTTCTAATAGATCGAATAGTCTAATACTACATAGGCAGCATCTGCGAATAACTTTAGAAAGAGTATTCCTTATTTCAAAATACTTCAGATTAGGAAAACGTGACTTTAAAAAAAATAATAACTTTTATCGATAATGCCTGAATCAAGGAATTATTCTCTAGGCATGAATACATCATCAGGACGATTTTCATCTGATAGTCGTTGGAATTGATGGGTCGTTGAACTGCCTCCCAGTGGTTAAATGATAAACGAGTTCACCTTGTAATCTGGAAGTCCTGGCTGTGGGCTCATGGCTCTGTACTGATGAGGAGACTTAAACTAGGACGAAACAGCCGTCCAGTACTCCGTGGTTTTTAGTTGTTCCCTAACTGAAGTTACTTAGTGGTCAGAAGTCAAATCACATAAGACTAACTACCTGAGGAAATTCAAACTATAAATGACCACCTCCGTTCTACGGGAAGTTTGTTTTTCTATAACTTAATGTAACAATAAAGTAAAAATACGTACCTTGAAAGCTTTCATAAAGCTATAAATTTAATAGAAGAGAGACTGAGGCGACTGAAAGTCGAGGATATGATATGACATAGTCTAAATTTCTCTCCCCCCCACCCCGATTTGAGTGAGTGCTACTTGAACACAAGCGAAAATGAAGCATTCCTGATGCAATAGACCGCAGATAGTAGTACAACGTCACGAAAATGCAATTTGCTATGTTTTACTTTGAAGCCTAAAGCCTAGATATAACAATGAAACGACATTTACTGTCACAGACCAGCAAAAACTCTCTGGAGTTGTTCAAATGAAATACCTCATAAAACCTTTATGAATTTATAATTGAATGTCAAATATCTAAATGATAAATTACTTATATGAGAGCGTGAAGATAGCAAAGCTACAATAAGCGTCGTTATTAATATATGTAGTGATTCTGTGTTCACATGCTGACATAAATAATACGCATATCTTCACGATACTTCTAAGGAGTCTCAAACTAGGACGAGATAGTTATCCAATAGTTCTCTAATTGATATCAACCCGCTATGAAACTTGAAACCAATTATATCCATACAAAAATACATTTAGCACTCACTGAAATTGAGGGAGGGGGGTGAGTATTTAGACTATGTCATATCATAGCTGGATGAGAGCGTGTATCTGTTCAAATATCCCTTCCTTTTCCCAATAATCCTCTGAAATGACAATCACTACGCATGAGTAAAATATGTTATCACCACCTGAGTTAATGAGGTGTTGCATTTCCATTAAGTAACATAACTACTTCCTAGATCATAACTACCTACATTATACTCAGACTATTCACTGTATATTTTTTCAAAACATGTTAGTTTTGTTGCGAAGACATTGGCAATCACAATCTTATCATCTCATATTACTCATCAAGCCAATATGCTTATCAGCCAGCACTGAGATCAGAAAATTTAAAACATATTAGCCCATTAACTTTAATACTTACAGAGTGAATCCGCATGAGTAATCACTACTCTCAAACTCCAACTAAACGGTGAATATTAAAAGTCATGAAACTTAGCTAGACGGATTTGTTGTATCATTTTGACACTTATTTACTGGTGGCCAATGGTAGAATAGGACATTTCGTCCTATTTAGAACACGTCAAATGAATGCATCTATATCATTAAAACTCATGCTCATTATCTACTGCTTCATGCTCCAAAGCATTATCCACTAAGTTCCTGAGCCATGAGACCGATTTCTTTTTCCATGATTAAAATTTGGTTGGTTGTTTATCTATACATTGGCAGTGACTGATGTATTACGGCAAATAGCTTATTCAACAGAAGCTTGGATACTATCTCATCGCTTTTTTGGGGGTGGGGGCTAAAAGTCTACACTATTTTTCAAGGACTCCATATTTCAAACTGAAATTGTTCAAAAATAGCAGCATGGAATAACAAGTACTAGAAAAATAGTAAAAAGTACTTCTTTATTGCTACAGGTTATGTAAGAAAAACCAATTATACATTTCATTCAGATCAATCATATAAGAGACAAAGTCCAGACAACATTCTCGGTATAATTTTCAGTAAAATAACTAAGGTATGACTGAAATTCTGTCTGTAACAAAACTAAATAAAGACAAAAAAAATAACGTAACTGATAGGTATTTTATTTAGCTACCTACAGTGTGTCTCTTGATTTACAACTCTATCACATACTTCTGCATTGAAAATATAAAAAATTTATGTTCAACTGATCGATACAACAGTTATTATTATTATTATTATTATTACTGTTATTATGATTGCTATATCACATATTTTTTATAAAAAGGAATCTGAAATACAAATGACGTAGTCTGTCTGAAATTTAGCATATACATTATATGATTTGTCCTATGTCAACAAAAAGACTGATATCAGATGTAATTTTCAAAGACATATTGTAAAAGTGAAAATAGGTAGTAATTTTGAGAAAATTAAGAAAATAAAACTACTGACTACAGGATTCCACCATGAACTGACATCGGTAAGAGAACCATTGAAAAACCTGCAGGGAGTACGGCCAGACAGCTGTTTCGCCCTAGTTTCGGACTCTTCAATGGTGCATGCCCACCACAGGGGTTCGAATCCAGGACCTTCCGGTTACAAGGCGAGTACTGGACAGCTGTACTCCCTGGTTTTCAATGGTTCTCTAACTGATATCAATCCGTGGTCAACTCGTAAAAACAAATACAATCCTTACAAACCAAAGATAGAAAAAGAGAGGAAAGTAATCTTACATCAGTGTAAATGAATATAAGCCATGCTAACAAGTATTTTCAACCATACATCCCAATAATTCTCAAAACCTTATCCGCATCACCTACACGCTAACGATTTATAATCTTACCGACTGAACGCCTTATTTAGCTAAAATTCTCAGTCTAAACTAAACATTTTTAAAATTATTTTATTCAACTTAGATTGGATAAAATGTGACGAAGATACGTCTGATCAAAAATCACTTATCTTTTCACATTTTCCAACACATCTTCCATATCTCAGCTATCATGTACAGTGCAGTTATCTTCAGTACAATTAGAAGTTATGTCTTTGCCTTTTCTTGGATACTAATGCCTAAAACTTTCAAAAGAACCTAATTTTCTTGATGGTTGAGTTTACATCTTAACAATGAAGATCTGTAATGCAACTGCGTATCTGTAACTTGGAGATAGGATACTTTTCAAAATGATCGATAAACTGTTTGTACGACAATTGATTTACTGATAAAAGTAGGAATTCTCCTAGTTATAGTGTGTGGAGGTTAGGCAGTGATATCAGAAATATTCTCCCACAAATTAGTCAGGTGCAGACTGTCAAGTGAATTTCACGCAGTTAAATCTTCACGAATAAGTAACTAGTTGGGTCTGATGAAATGACTATTAAATCAATTTACTGAAAATCCTTATGGTTTATAATAAGGTAACATTCTAAGGGAACTGCCGTCTTCATTTACTTTAAATTGATGTTAGACGGTTGGAGGCATTCAGTAAGATGCCATGTATGTAGGCCGCGTGTTAATTGATACTTTACAGAAAAGATACGTCTGTGGCCTCCATGGAAATGATTTCTCCAAGGGAATTTAAACACGCGCCATTTTCTCCTGGGGTCACAGATGTTATTCTGGTCATGATTGTCCTCATGCTAAACTATCATCTACATTTTAACTGGTAACTAGGATCTAACTGGTATGACTTTTCTACAATTGGGTTACTTAGTCACAAAGGTTCGAATCTCTGGGAGAAGTTAGTTTTCAAGCGTTGGTTTGTAGGGATTTGATTGATTTCAAGTTTGAGCAGGAAATCACTTCATTTAGAGAACAACTGAAAACTATTAGAGAGTATTGGGCAGCTGTTTCATCCTTGTTTGAAACTCTTCAGTAGTAAGTGCCCGTCATCCTACCGGGGATCAAACTCAGGGCCTTCAGGTTACTACGCTAGCTCGTTGAAAATTCAGCCATTAAGGAGAAATCTAGTACTCCCTAGTTTCCAATAGTTCTCTGACTAAAGTTGGTTCATGATCAGGCTTTAAATCAGTCTTATAGAGAGCCGTCAACACCACTAGCTTCAAATAGCGATGAAACAATCTGAAGAAACAACAGACCCATGCGAAAATCCGTTAGCAATTATACTTATGATAACTATAGTGTGTAAATTAAGTGGTTCAACTTATAACAAGCATTAATTAAAAATTCATTTAAGGTTAGTTTATAGTAATGACAATTCGTTGGGAATCATAAGTTTATTATTATTCTATGAGCAGTTCAATGAAATTATTTGGAACGAGTTCCAAGTTATATTATTATCTACTAGAAGTATTCGCTTTATTCTTTTAGTAGACTTTAGAATTTTAAGGTACTCATTTTTTAAATAATCGTAAACCTATTCTCCTAAAATTGCTCAATTGATTTCAGTTTTAAGCGTAACATTTGTGACAAAATTTTAGAAGATTTAAAGGGTTTCAAAGTGCATGCTTCCAAAAATGGTAGTAATGAACTAGGAAGCCATTGAAAATTAGAAAACACTAGACTGCGATTTCATGCTAGTCTGGACTCTTCAGTACTGCTTACCTACAGTTATTCCCGTGGAAAGAGCCCATGATCCCTAATTAGGCTGTGAGGAAGCATTTAGATATTCAGTTACTGTGTTGGGGTTTAGTCATCAATGAATTTTAACTTTACCGATTCGTGATATAGTATTGCTACCATTATTCGTGAATAAGTCTACTTTGAGGTCAGTGAGAAGTCCTGACTAATGGAATCTGTTGTGAAGAGAAATACTCTACAATGAAATTAGATCACAACAGAGCTTCATAGCAAACTGGCAGGAATTGGAATTCATGGATCATTGGATTCTGAATCATTGGTTGAATAGATTTGTACTATTCCCGAAGCCTAATGACCATGGGCTTTATACCAGCAGACGTCGGAAGTGCGCAGTCATGAAGAACAAAAGCCATTCCCTATTTTTACTTAACGATGTTACAGTATTGATGGCTATTCCTTAAATACTTTTTGTAGTTACGTCAGCTCATCATTAAAGGAAGATGATTTCTTCGAATAACTTAATGAACTATAAAAATTTTATGTTACTGTCGGAAAAGGAGAAATCTTTGGTTTGCGTTTTGGGTATGTATTTTCTATTAGTTAGTGAGCTGTATTGGTAGAGATGCTATATAAGATAGCCTTGAGTTGGCAGGCTACTATTGATGCAATAATAACTTCTTCCTCTCTTTCCGATCCACTATCTCATTCCTCTGCGTCCCGAAGACATGAAGTTTCAGAGGTGTTGTTTTGCGGGGTGCAGTGACTAGTAAACCAGGCGAGGTTTAGGAGTGCGTCGGCCAGTATATGATCTCCAGATCACATGCGTGGTTGAAGAACATTCTACCAAAGAACCACCGACGCACCGCTAATTCACTATGATTAGGATTTATGGACGAAAACCTTGTTAGACAGCTAGTTTGTTAATAAGCGAATAGTAATGTATCATTCATTCACATGAGAGTTAAGAACTAGTGATTTGGTTAGCAGATGTGTCTCGTTGCTCAGATGGTAGAGTGCCAGTCTAGTTATTTGGAGGTAGATGGTTCAAGACCTACTAAGATCCAGGTTATTATTTCACTGTCAAAAATTAACTGTTACATAAGTGAACAATCAATAATAGCATCCATTTAGTGTTTACGTACAGAGATCATTCATGGTTATCGCATAATTGACATTTTTTCTAGACAAACACACTTTTAACGCTATTTTCCTGGCATAGTGGCTTGATTTCTTATCGGGTTAAAGATGACCACTGGCACTAGCAACTGGCCCTATTTAGGCAGTTATCTGAGGTTTTAGTGGGAAGCCATTACCAGTAGGGTAGAGCAGGTCAAAAGTGAGAACAGTTACTCATCGAAGACATTGCTGCTAAGTGGTCGCGCTAAGTCGTGAATTGGCAGAAGTTGGAATTCATGTGTTGGCCCTTGGGTAGGGTCCCAGTGAGTGGCTTAATGGTCTACGAGCTGGCTAGCCTTGTTAGCGGAAGGTTGTGGGTTCGAACCCCTGTGGTGGGTGCGTACCGTTGAAGAGTCCGAAACTAGAACGAAACAGATGTCCAGTAGTCTCAGGTTTTCCAATGGTTCTCTAACCGACGTCAGCTCATTATAAAACAGAGTTAAGGTACTAAGTAATATAACAATTATTATAATTACCTAATTAAATAACTGGAAAACCTTACTACATAAACTTTGACCTTGTTCATTGTATAGAACTTTGTTATAGTGATGATAGTTGGTTATACAAATACTTTTGTCCTGGAAATAATGATGACAGTTGGTACAGTAAAATTATTTTAATTATTACTATGCCTTCTAGTTAGTTATTTTGTGATAACAGCGACTGAGGCAACCTGAGTAACAGATGCTTAGAAGTAATAAGTTTAGTCAAAAATTAATATTACATACATATGTTATTATTATTCCCTTGAATTCTGTGTGAAATATGGGGCTTCAACAGTACATCTCCATTTCACTCTGTTCCATGAAGCCCTTTACAGTTGGCATGAGCATTGCCCATAGGCTTTCATTTCCTCCTCACACTATCTTCTATATGTCACCTCCGAATATATGCTTAACTGGTTTTTTTCACATTCAGGTTCCCCTCGAGGGCGTGTGATGCGATTTCATTCAACTGTCTTCTCACAGTATGTCCAATCTATCTCCATTTCCTTCTGTCCATTTGCTGAGGGATAGGTTCCTGGTTGGTTTACTGCCTGCTAAAGTTCCTTGCTGCTAATTCTATCTGGTCAGCCACCTGATATTGAGAATGGAACCAGCGAAAGCAGCCGTTGATGAAAATCCTCAGTAAGCTGTTGGAAATGCTTTTAATGACACGCGCATCTGTTCTAACTGAATCCCTGAATAAATTCACGTCAGTGTCGAAAATCCAACTTTTAAATTCCTATGATCAGTGGATTAGATTTCCACACTGATTTCAGAATAAAGAATGTCTGTCTTACCTTCCCAATCCTGCCTAGCTTTGACATTGTCATCCATGCTGCCTTTAGTTGTAATGATTCTGACTAGTTCAGTTGAATGATGAAAGAGGTGACTACTTCCTTCAAATTTCTCCAGTTGGTGGTGATTGGTGCTTGTTTTTGTTGGTCAGGCACCTTTTTGTCACCACTTTCTTCTCTGTGTTCACTTGGAGTCTTGCTTTCAATGAGTATCTCTTCATCTAACTTGTTGGTTTACGCCTTTTGATCTTCGAGTTTGTGTGAGATTAGAAGTAAAGTCTAAATCTTCCACTGTCTTTCTACTGGTCCAACTTATGCCTGTCCTCTCGCTCCCCATGGTCTATTGCGTGGTCCAGTCCATTACAATTAGGAATATCATCATTAGTAGGAGCAGGCAGTCTTATCTTACTTAAGTCTTCACTTCAAAGACTTCATTGAGCTTTCTGTCACAAAATATATTTCGTCTAATTTAGCATAAAACACTATTCTCAAGATTTTCAGCGTGTAATTATGGTTTGAATCAACACAATCATTGTATGAATACTGATTCAATTGACAATCAAGAATTACACCAGCTATGTCGTTAGTTAACTAGCAGTTTTATTTCAAGATGTAACGGAATATATTACAGTCAGAAACTTAGGTCCAAGGCTTCCTGCCGATTGCCTCCAACTATCTAATATCAGTCAGAAACTTACCTAAAAGAAACCTTGTAATATTTTAACCGAATTCAACAAATCGATGAAACTCTTAATTTGAAATATATATATATATATAAGCAAAATAAAGAAGTAATCTATCGATTTTTTTATAGATCGAATAGTCTAATACTACATAGGCAGCATCTGCGAATAACTTTAGAAAGAGTATTCCTTATTTCAAAATACTTCAGATTAGGAAAACGTGACTTTAAAAAAAATAATAACTTTTATCGATAATGCCTGAATCAAGGAATTATTCTCTAGGCATGAATACATCATCAGGACGATTTTCATCTGATAGTCGTTCATCAGCCAAAGATAACCAAAAATATGAAAACGAAGAAGTAGCTGACCATGAAAATAAAAGAAACACAATTATTACTGAAGTCCCTGAGATAATTACCACGGAACAAACTCTCTCATTTAAACCTTATCTATCATTTGATAGCCTATTAATGGACAGTCATGCCTGGAAAAGGCGAGTAAGAAATGAAAAGCTGAGAAGACAGTTTTTTCTATTGGTTACATTTATTCTATTACTAGTATTCATACTATCTCATCTACCGATTATAATCTGGAAAACATGGAAATTTCAACAGCTAGAAATGAAAATTGAACAAATGAATAAACATTTAGCACTGGATCGTGATATTCATGCTGCATGCATAATAACTAATTGTGCTACCTTATGTCCAGAAGTAACAAATATCACAGGCTGGTATACATTACATAATCTACCGTATGCAACATTACCGCATCAGAATGCTTATTTTGCTGAGTCGACTACACCGTATACATTTGAAGAATGTTATTTAGCCTATTGGCATAGTGTATCAAAGTATAAAAGAAAATTTAAAGATGGAAGAATACAATTTTTCGGTCGTGAAGAATACGATGATGATGATACAGAGTGTGCACAGCTAAGATTGCGTAATAATTCACAAGAGAAAATACCTATCGGAAAACCACATTCATGTTTAACTCTAAGCTTTCATTACCCTCTATACAATAAGGGAGAAAATAAAAGACTGTTACCAATTGTAGTTTATATTGGTGGAGATTATCTGTTAAATCATAGACCAAGATTAATTTCAACAAGAATGGCTGCTACATTAGAAATTATTTATATAACAGTAAACTATAGACTTGGTATATTTGGTTTCTCTGATTTTAACTTACATATATCTGGTGCAAATAATGGTGTGAAAGATGTACGCGAAGCGTTAACATGGATACAGACGTATGGACGTTTATTTTCAGGGAATACATCATCGGTTATGATTTATGGAGAGAATTCTGGAGCAACAATTGGTGCTGTTCTGTTGGCGTCAAGTAAAACTGATATGATTTATGTAAATGGAAGGTAAGCTATATATATATACTTTAAGATTGACGTATGGCCGATGAAGGTAGGCGATATAAAAGTATTGCCCATCGACCAGCTGCTAAAGTAAGATAGAGGGACATGAAAATTCGATCTATGCGGTTGCATAACTCCATTAATTGAGATGGCAAAGAACCATGTTACGAATACCAAGGAACTGTCTTCTTCGATGAGTAATCTTAGCTGATGTAACGGTGGATAAGAAAAGAGTTTGAGATGGTAAAAAACCAAAACATGTTGCCTATCTATAAATTCACCCATCACCTGATGATTTGAGCCAAATAAGAAGGCGTAGATTATCTGACTAAAGTCTTTGGAGTGCTAAGAATCACTTTTTGAAGTCTTTTAATGATATGGCTTAGAATTATTCACAATGCAGCATTTGTTTGTCAGCATTCTACGATTCTGAAAATCATCATTTTATCATTCAGTCAGTCAGTGAGTTGGTCATAATACCGATTTATCCATCAGAGTACTCAGAGTCATTGTCGTGTACTTGATTTAAAGTTGACTAATTATGCCAATCGCCACCATATGTAGCAGGTACGCCTTGCTGACGAGTGCCAACTAGCACGAAACCTAGGTCCAAGGCTTCCTGCTGATTGCCTCCAACCATTTAATATCATCAAATCAATGTGCATTGTGATGGCGAGCTACCTAGAATAGTGTCCGCATTGCAAACCTGACTGACTGATAGAATTCAGTCTGCGCCAAAGAAAGGACTAGACATGTCGCACTAGTTACTAGTGTCCAATCAAAATGTAGCATGATTGAAAAAGTATAGGTGCCTGACAGATACTACTTCCTGATCTGGGACTTTCTAGAAGACGTATTCATAGCTCCAGTATGAAATCTGAAAGTCAATGCAGGTCTTTTTATTTTCAGTATCCACAAAGTCACTTACCAACTAACTTTTTTGTCCGACAGATTTTCTTAGTCTGTTCCAATTACTTCAGATTATAAATCTCTATAAACCCACAAATGGCAGTCTGAATTGTGACAAAAGAGCGCTGGTTATTGTGATTTACTTCTTTCTTTGACATATATTTCACAAAGTCCTGAGAACCATCAGCTGTCTGATGGAGATTACGTAAGTACTGTAAGTCAGCAGTCGTAGTATCTTGCTGATATGCCTGATAGTAACTCACAGCAGTGCATATACAAATTATTTGAAATTTTCTACATCTGATATCTTGATTTTCTTATCTAAATATCATTATTCCATAATTTTTTTCTGTATGAGTTTTATTTTGAAACTATGTGAGGCATGTGATACATTTCACTTCACTGTCCACTTTTATTTTGGATAATTTTTATCTTTTTCTGATAGTAGCTAAGAGAAAATTAGTATGAATATGGCTCCTTAAATTAATCATTTGATGTCTTTTTTGATTGGACACTAGTTAGTAACTAGTGTAATGTGTATAATCCTATCTTTGGTGCAGACTGAATTCTGTCAGTCAAGTTTGCAATGTGACTAGCATTCTAGGTGGCTCGCCATCACGGCACACTGTGAATTCTTGGTATTAGATGGTTGGAGGCAATCGGCAGGAAGCCTCGTTTGACAAAGGTTTCGTGCTAGTTGGCACTCGTCACCAAGGTGTATTTGCAACCTTGAAGGAACTCATATCCCTTCTGAGATTCGAACCAAGCAGAGGACTAGACACATTCCACTAGTTACTGACTAGTGTCCAATCAAAAATATCCAATACAGTCCTACAGGAGCTCAATCACGAGCCCGAATAGCTCAGTGGTAACGTCTCTGACTGAAGCATTGGGTGACACGGGTTTGAATCTCAGAAGGGACATGAGTTCCTTCAAGGTTGCAGATACACCTTGGTGATGAGTACCTACTAGCACGAAAACTATGTCAAATTGGGCTTCCTACCGATTGCCTCCAACCATCTAATACCTACATTTGATGTCTAGTGAATTTACATTACACTGCATCTCGCTAACGAGTTTAACTGCTTTATATTATAAAAGTATTCTAACATTACACTTTCTTAATACTATTTGTGACGTAAAATAGGTCACATTTAGTGATTTGAATTTTTGAGTTTTGAGTTTTTAAAGAAAACCTTCAAAAGATTTCACTTCTAACCATATACTTTACAAGTATAAACAATTACCCGTACATTAATGGTATGTTTCATAAAAATGAAGAACGCGAAACTTCAAACAAAAGTATCTCACTTTTAACTAACACATTCCAGACTAAAATAAAAGTGAAAATTTTCAGTAATGATAAGAAATATGTTTTAGACTGTGACTAATTGACTGCCTAACTGATTGATTGACTGACTGACTGACTGGATTTTGTACAGAAGCGCGGCAGTTCAAGCTGTCACACTCCATGTGACACACAAATGATGGAGAAAAGAAAAAAAATTCAAAAGAATGATAATGAACAGAAATGTACGAAAGCAAGTATACTAACACAGAGAAATATGACAGTTCATTGATTATAGGAGATCACAAAGACTGAATGAATCTGCACCACTGAGAACGACCCATATCGCCAATCTCAAGCTACTGACTCTGACCAGGCAGTCTAAACCTTCCTATGTGGCTGGAATTAACAATCAGAGACTTCAAGGATTGATTGTATGTTTCGGTTTAACCACCCTTAACTCTTTCTCAACTTAATCCTAGGTCAGCTAACATTGATCATTGAGGAAGGCAGTGGTTTGTCATACTCAGAACGTGTCCTAGGCACCTCAGTCGATGTTGCTCCACAAACTTGTCAACTGATTTCGTTCCTTACCTATCAGTCTATTTCTAACCTCAATATTATTCATTATATTATATTGTAACAGCAGAAGGCAAGACACGGAAGCTAGGGTATATTTTCAACTGATCAAACCGCTATTTACACATATACAGTTTATATTCTTTAACCAGTCACTGAGCGTGTGATTTCGGTTTACATTAAACGACATGAAACAGAATGTTCAAATATACATATTATTCTGTTCCTAACGCAGTATTGAACTATGGGAATATGTGAGAATAATATTCGGTTGAAACACATTGTCCGTGTCACACCACCACGCTATCACTTAACACCAGGAATAGAACACAAACATCTGTGGTCAAGGATAACTAGTCTTTATGTGTCTTCCGCTTTCAAACGGCCATGCCTCACAGTCATAAAGAAGGACGCAGCGAACTACTGAGCAGTAGACACGTCCATTGATGGATAGTTGGGTATCATGTCTACTCCAGAGGTGATGAAAATTGCGAAAGGCTACAAAAGCCTTTTGTATCTGTGTTGAGATTTCGTTAGCAATCAGTCCATTAGGGTTGATGTGACTTCCTAAATAAGTGAAGTGTTCAACCTACAGAGAGCTAGTTTCGCATATGCCAGTTTACACCGTCTCTGGTGTAGACGTGATATCCGGCTATCGACCAAACGGCGGGTGTACTGCTCAGAAGTCTGCTCCGTCCTCCTTTATGGCTGTGAGACCTGGCCATTGAGAGTGGAAGACATGAAAAGGCTGGCTAGCTGTCTTTGATCATGGGTGTCTGCGTTCTATCTCCCGCGTGAAATGGTATAATAGGGTGAGCAATATTGAGGTTAGGCGTCGAGTGCTAGGTGAGTCGGAGGGGAAATCAATCGACGAGGCTGTGAAATTACATCGACTGAGATGGTTAGGACATGTGTTACGTATGCCTAGTCATCGCCTTCCTCAACGGGCAATGTTAGCTGACATAGGGTCAGGCTGGAAAAGAGCTAGCGGCGGTCAAACGAAAACATGGCACCAGTCAATGAAATCCACAACAGTTAGTTTAAGCCACGTAGAAAGATGTAGACTTCCTGGTTGGGGTCCTCGGGACGGTAAAAACCAATGGTGGCTGCAAACAATTGGTGATATGGCTCAAAATCGTTCTTGGTGGATGGCGCAGATGCATCCACTCCTCGTGACTTATAATTTCCAATGAAACTACATTGTTTTTCGTTATTACTACTCCTTTTGTCCCATGTCCCTGTCTACTTTCTTCTCTTGCTTTGTGTGCTACATGGAGTGTGGCGACTTGAACTGCTGCACATCGGTGCAAAGTTCTATGTTGAAAACAGACAGACAGACACTCTCATAATGGAGAAAATTTTATTTTGTTAAGGTCTCACAGTGTTATACAGTAATATCTACTGCTGATGCTTCGAGCACAATTTATTGCTCATAATCATATCAAGGTACTCACACAACCTTCTGACTTCGTTTACACTGCCTTGATCAGTGTGATTTAATGAAATTTCAAAGTTACGGTTGAATATTAAATACATCTAATTAACTGTGATAAATTTTTAGCCACGTTAAACAGGTTCACTAACCTCTGGTATCCAACATCTTGTGAATCTAAGTAAGGCAGACTAGGCCCTCCCACCCATATGACTAAAACTATCATTGAGAAACCATGTCTTTATCATTACATAGTATTCCTACCTACTTCGGTTTCAGTCAACATCAAATGGAATATTTCCAACCATTTTTTGTATAACTTTACAACTTTATAGTCGAACATATTTTGTTTTTGAGAACTGTACGCCTTCGTAGTATTGTATGTACCTTAGTAAATCTGTGAAGTTGATAATGGGAAGAAATCTATACCATTTTTGTTTGTTCTATGATCTCATAATGAATATTGTCAAAATCACTTATTTATTGTAAGCTGAATGCTTCGTAATCTTTATACAACAATGAGGGACAATCAGTAATCATTGAGAGAAACGTTTCATATTTAGGTCAGGCGAGATATTTCGTTACTTGACCAGATGAAATAAACTTCTCAAATAAGTGATGAGCTAAAATTTCTTAATTTCACCTCACTTTTCATATTTGAAGTTATCGTTATCAAAATACCACTAGCTTCATATTATTGCGTGATGATATGAGTGTATATAGAAGCATTCTATGTTACTAAACACATGCCACGAATGTTATATTTGGACTGAATTGTACAAATGAATTATTAAAGCAATGACAACTACTAAAAGTATATTATTTCCTGACAAGTTTTGGAGCCATAAGATGAATAACCTGTTTAATCACATCTTGAGTTAACGTTGCGCGTTTCATCCCATTTGGAACTCGTCAACTGGATGTATCAGTTTCCTCAGTGAGTGATGGGATTCCCACTGAGATTTAAACCCAACATGCATCACTTAGAATTCCAATGAATCATCCATTTAGCCAGTGAGTCAAGGGTATCTTGTTTTGGAATTACCACTTGATAAATTTCACTGGACCAATATACTTAGTCTCTGATGACATGTCGGTTTGCAATTAATAGTGTTCTCTGAGCTGGCTGGTTTAGTTGCGGAGCCTTCGTCGTCCTTCTGGACAACATCTTCAGCGCAATATTTAGCACAAAGTGAAATGATTTAAATTTCTTCATGAGTGATATAATTGCGTCTCCTGGTAACCATCTTTACATATGTATTGACCATTTTCTATTGACTTGGATTTTAAACTTTCTGGTCATATGATTTACTTTTTATTAGTTGGTATATTTCGTCTATATTAACGTGTTTGTTAATTGCATTTTCGTTTGAGTACCAGGCTTCTAGGAATTCCCTGGCACTTTTGGTGTTTCCTCTGTTTAAGATTTTGACATTATCCCAATCAAACTGATGACCATAATTGTCTGTATGCATTGATACTAAAGAATACATATCGTGTCTTTTCACGGCTGATTTATGTTCTTGGATTCTGATTCGGAGGGGACGCCCACTTTGGCCGATGTAATGCTTGTTACAGTTCATACATTTTATTTTGTAAATGGTATTAATTTTATCCCCTTTTTCTGTTGGATCTTTTGGTTTGCATAATATCGAATTAAGCGATTTGACTGGTTTGTGTGCTATATCTATATCTAACGGTTTCAGTATTCTAGCTGTTATTTCAGAGGTATTCCTCATGTATGGTAGAATGAATTTTCTTGTGGTCTTTGATGATGGTTTCTTGTTGGTATTTTGATTTGACTTTAAACACTTTTTGATGAAATTTTGTGGATAAGCATTCTTTTTGAAGACCGTTTGTAGGTACTTTTCTTCTATTCTTTTCAACACTGGAGTGCTACAATGTGTTTGAATTCTTTTAAACAATGTCTGCACACAGTTTCGTTTGTGAGTAATTGGATTATTGCTAGTATAGTTGAGTATTTGATCTGTGTGCGTTGATTTTCTATATAGTTGTGTTTCTAAATCTCCTGTGTTGGTTCTCCTGATTAAGACATCTAAAAATGGGATTTTGTTATCTAATTCTTCTTCTCTTGTGAATTTGATGTCTTCAGATATGTTGTTTATTAATTTATGAGTATATTCTAAATCACTTCTCTTAATTATTACAAATGTATCACCAACGTAACGTATCCAGATTTTCGGTTTAATTATAGGTAGAGCTATTAATTCTAATCTTTGCATAACGGCTTCAGCTATTAATCCTGATATGTCGGTTTCCAGTACAGATGCTTCCACGATGTCTTAAGGTAAATATGATGGTAGTTGATTGACATCATCACTTAACGGGGATTCAGGTACATCCAGCTGATAAATCCCAAATAGGATGTAATGCGCAATCCGAATTCCACTGTTAGCCACCTCCAACCAAATAACATCATGTTTATCTCTAAAGGCATTGACAATGCTCCCAGACTAGCAAATGACATATCAATAATAATAATAATAATTTGCTTTATTCCAAAACAGTACTTGTGATACAGAATGGAATTCTCAACATTTCACTACACTATTGCATCCAGTTAGTACATTATCAATAAATAGAATTCTACATAGATTAAGGTAATCTCAGTTCATTATTACAACAACACATTGGCATGTCGGTAGCAAAGCCAAAATTGAACAGAGTGTTTGAAGGTGTTAGAAAAGTAGATGCTAGCATATTTACTGGCGTAAGCGAGAGAAAGAAACAAAGCAGCACATAACGGAAAAGAGAGAGAGAGAAAAGGAAAAGAAAGAAAGAAAACGTTGTACCTATAAATGATATGAGTTGGAAAGACGAGATCCAGTTGTTCTACTGACTATTTAATGAATTATAGGTGTCACGCCTAATGCTTTCTTTATCACACAGAACACGAGCTAAGTAGGGTATGGTTGAGTTTTTGTACTTGCTGGTGCGAGCATATAGTTTTCTACACAGGCTTCTGGTTTTACCTGATGAGATGCAAGGGGAGAGTTGTGAATGAAGAGGGTGGTGTGAGTTAGATAAAATGGATTTAGCCCATTTTTCACATGAGTCCATATGCCTGTCGACCAGAATATTAACAAGCTGGTTAAGTGGCACGTTGCTTACCCTGCTGACAACCTTTAACATCCTGCGTAATATGTTATAGTCTTTCTTCAGTAGCCCGGGAAAAACTAAGGGGAAACAATGGAGAATAATAGGCAGAATGCGAGAATTAACGAATTGTAGGAGTAAGGGTTGGGTTATACCAGAATGTTTTAACTTCTTGATGTAGAAGGTAAGACGGAATATTTTCTTAGAAATCGCTAAGATATGAGACGACCAGGAGAGATCAGCAGATAGAATGACGCCTAGGTATTTAATTTCCGATTTGGTTTCTATTTCAGTGCCCTCTATGTTGCATACTTCGTGAGAGCCAACCAGTTTGTTTAGGTCGGATTTATGCCTAAAGGTGAAATTGACTGTCACCAAGCGTGTAGATCCGATAAAATTAATGAACAGGAAACTGAACATTACTTAAACAAATAATAATTGAAAGAAGCATGTTTAATTGCAACGTTTCCATTCTACTTGATTTGAGTTTATAACCGTAAGAAATAGAAGCAGGGACTACCATGTCATTGTTGACGAAATAAAAAGAAATACGTTGTAATTTCATTGTATTTATAACAGATACGTATATCAATCAAAACCTTAAAGTACATTCACACCTAAATAGGCTTTCTACGTATGATAACTTCTTTATATTTATCATTTCTGTGGTCATTTCCTCGTCTCCGTTGTCTAGGTGATAAATCTCTTCAAGGCCTTTTTACTCTTTATGATAACATCTCGTATCAATAGTAAACATTATGTTAATAGTATTATTATTATTAATATTATTAACATATCTTTAAAACATCCTATTAGTGTTCTTCAGTTTTATTTCTGTTACAATCATTACTTTCACTTGATCGACACCTTTAGAAATATAAATTTATTGGTTGTATGTTCTAAAATGGTATAAAAAAAATAATCAATAAATGATGTGAAATTATTGATCACTCGGTGTGTATTTATACGGACAAATACAATGTAGTTTTTAAACTTCCCTATACACCTAAATTTCTCCAATCTGTTTTTGTACCTTATAACCTATTTTCCCTTTTTGAAATCATGTGACCATTTTCATTCAGTCCATTTCTAGCATGTTTACAGCGTACTACTGCTATACTGACATCTGTTAACGAAATTAATTTCAATCTTTTAGGAAAGCATAGTTATTTTCTTTAATAATCACAGATGTGTGTTTTTTTTAAGTGGATGTGGTACAGAATACAGAGTCAATACTTTTAAGTATCTTAATAACTTCATTATTTAAGAATTCCTTTGTTATACACAACACTTCAATCTGACAGGCATTTAGTAGATTACCAAACTGTGATTGTCAGACAGATGATATTGTTTTCAAGTTTTATTTTTGAAGGATTTGATTGATATCAAAAGTAATCAGGAACTTCAATTAGAGTAACATTGAAAATTGGGAAGTACTAGACAACTGTTTCGTCCTAGTTTGATACTCTTCATCAGTACGCACCCGTGACCCCATCGCCACAGATTGAAACCAGGACCTTTAGGTTACAAGGCGAGCTGGTTGACCTATCAGCCACATGGATGGAATACAACAGCCAGCCAATGAATTTCAACCTCTGACAATTTGCGCGACTGCCAGTCAGTGACATCAGCAAATATTTGTCCTCACATCCATCGTGGTGAACCCTGCTGGTCATGAACTCCCACTAGAACTTTAGGTAACTTCATCTTGTAGTCAGTGACTACTGAGCCGTAGGTGTCCTGTACTCCCTGGGTTTCAGTGTTTCTCTGACTCTAGTCTAGTTGGTGATTAATCTTGAGATATTGTTTTATGACTGAGGTGATGATTGATCGAACCAAATGAACAGCCTAGATTTGGAAGTAATATTCACAGTAGTAAAAAATAATCCTTCAAGCTGAACACATTTCCCTACAATATCAAATGACAAAAGGTAAATAGAATTTGTAATTAGAGATGATTAAAGAAATGACAACAAAGAAGAGGTAAAGGGAATTCTAAAATTATGAAGTGGGAATAAACTACATAATCCTAGAATTAACAAACAACAGGACACTAAAGGCGTCTGCTTGCATTATTATCAACAGCCAGCCTGGAGTCCTACATATTTTCACCTATACGATGTGATTGAACGTGTTTTAGGCTTTTTGTTGAGATACAGAATGTTGTGCGAAGATGGTAGTCAATCGTTGGATTTATGAATCTTCATAGACTGGAATGGTTAGGACATATATGATGATAAAGGGACATCGCCGTCTTCCACAAGCTGTTATCTGAGGTAGGATTGTGTTCATAAAAATCCGAGGTAGTAAGATACAAATATGTCAGTAATCTGTGAAGTCAATAACTGTTGGTTTAATTCATGAAAGGGTGTACAGGTGATTTGAATAAGAATTGTAAGGATGGATGGTTGCAGACAAAAGTTGGTGTGGTTCATGATCCATTACATTAGTACAGATAGATTCACTGTTTCCTAATTTCTAGGCTCGGTAAATATTTTTTCTGATCTTCCTTTATTGATTCTTCCGGTCACACTTACATTTGTCCATTACAGTTCCGTTAGGGTTAGGGTTCCCTATTTTTGTATGATGTTTAGAAATAACTGGAGCCGATGTAACAACCTAAGAAGTTACACAGCATTATTATTATTATATTATTGTTCCCTTGGGTTCCTAGTGGAACATAGGGCTTCAACTACACGTCTCCACTTGCTTCTGTCTTCTGCTGTACTTTTCACCTGCATCCATGTTAGTCCATACTGTTTCAACTCTTCTTCACACAATCTCCTCCATGTCACCCTTGCACCGACGAACCACTCGCCGCTTCCCTTTCGGGTTCCACTCGAGCGTTGGCCTGACGCGCGATGTCACCCAACGGCCTCCTCAGCGAGTGTCCAATCCATCTCCACTTTCTCCTGCATATTTGTTGGGCGATTGGTTCTTGTTTTGTTTGTTCCCATAGTTTCTTGTTGGTTCTTGTTCTTTCCGGCCATCTGATCTTGAGTATAGAGCCAGCGAAGACAGTTGTTGATAAAGGTCTGCAACAGGCTGTTGGAAATATTCTTTGTGACCCGCCAAGTTTCTGATCCGTATAGAAGAACTGACTTGACGTTAAGTTACACAGTGATTTGTCAGTTATGTGAGTAACAGGCTCTGAGATGAATTTTTGACATTTTTAATAGACAGTAGTGATTAATGAGAGAAACTGTGGTGACTCCAGTGACAGTTTTCCATCGACCATTTTACATAAAGGTCGTCCTATACTAAGATTTGATAAAAGTTACGGAAACTGAGTTGCTAGATTCCTATCCAATACCTGAATCGTAATATAATTCTTGTAGCACTTCATAGTTCCAGACCAGATCCAACCTTAGTATACAGTGATCCGAATGATCAAAAAATAGAAAGGCATATTTATATGCTTTCTCAGTTGTTAGATGGTAGTTTCGCAATTATTTATACATCGGAAATACACATCATAAATCATAGGTTATGTTGCTATCCAATCTGACATGAATTTACCGATCAGCATGGCTGCTAATATGTTATACCATACATTTTATTCCTCAGCATATGGCGAATATAGAGAAGAAAGACGTGATGAGGATGTCTAACTAAAAACAGCAGGTACCAATCGCTGCGGATGAAAGAAATGAGAAAAAAAATCACTTCTTTCACTTACGTAGACAGAATTGGATCTATAGCCTTCAGCACAATGAAAAAGATTCTAATTACCAACACTAATGTTGAATCAGTTAGTGCTTCTATATGCTTCAGAAACTTAGCGTGCATGTCACCAGAAAGCATTTCCAACAACCTGCTGCATGCTTTCATCAACAGCTTCTTTCTCTGGCTCCATACTGAGGATAAGACAGCCAGGAAGGATTTTTTTTCTGATTTTTGATTATAGCTTGATTCCACACCGTATTTTCGGTACAAGTATGGAATTTTCAGCATGTGATATCGGTAGCCAAATTTTGCAGGCCAACAATTGATATCAGGTGTGCGTCGGCAGGGGATCGAACCTCGGACCATGTGCATGGTCGGCGAGCGTCCTAACCGCTGTCTCACCGACGCAACAAGAAATTCTGGAAACGAAACAACAAATATGTTGAAGCGAATGGAGATAGATTCACACACACACACGCAATGAGGAGGCCGTTGAGTGGCACCACGCTCCAGGCCAGCTCTCGAGTAGAACCAAAATAGGAAAAGACGAGTTGGAGTGCGTTTGAGGACAACATAGATAAGATCGTGTGAGGAGAAGATGGTAGCTACAGAAGACAGCCGAGAACAAGGTGAAAAAGGAGATGAGCTGTTGAAGGCGTATGTTTCACTCGAAACTTAATAATAATATTATAATAATAGTATGATTCAGGCTTAAAATACTGAAACTGACATGGAAGAAGTTCAGTGTAATCGGAGAATTTAGGATTAATCTGACAATTAAGCAAGCAAACGGGACTGACGGTGAATTGTATGCAGAAAATCAATAGAACTGATTTAAAATATCTTATTCAAATTCTTCTAACTATTCTATATTTACAGAACACGATTTAAGCAAATACGTATTTTCGATAAATTCTCATCAGACTTTACATTTACATAATGAAATATGTGTCATAGGCATTTGAATTAATATGGTTAATAAAATATAGGATCAGAGTTCAGGGATGTGAATTAATGGATAACAGTTGAGGTGATCATAATAAAATAATAAAAACAGGGATAAATTCATTCTTGTTGAAAATTTTTACCAATATCAGTCTAGAAGATGTACTGAGAAAAGTATCCTCAGCAAGGATCATATTGAAGCCTTCAATAGAATCCAATCAGATGAAAGCATTCTTATAACGAGACCGGATAAGGGGACTGGGATCGTATTATGAGATAAAGCTGACTACACTAATAAGATGAATAGCATTCTGCAGGACACTACAAAATTTCAAAAACATGCTAACGGCAAAGATGATACAGAGAAAGGTGAAAAAGAATTTTCCAAGGCACTGGAAGCTCTGGTGTCCAGTCACATACATAATATCTCCCAAAATTCTCGAAAGTCTAAAGCCTTTAGGAACAAATATACTTAGAATGTATGGACTACCTAAAATTCCTAAACTCACCGTGCCCATGAGACCAATATTAGATATGTTTAACTCATCATATCATGAAACAGCAAGACGGCTGCAACTGAAAGTGGCTAAGTATAGTTTGAAGGACACGTTTGAATTTATAGAGAAAGTAAGAGATAGGAAGAACAACGATGAAAAAATGTTCTCTATGTATGCTACCTTTCTGTTCACTAAAGTCCTTTTATTAGAGACCATCGACTTCGGCTGTGAATCTCTTACAGAAAATGATATAGGCGTAGGCATACCACCTCAAACACTACAGGAACTGCTACTACATTGCACGATGAATGTACAGTTTCGGTTTAATAACTAATTTTACCGTCAGGTGGAGGGCATAGCAATGGGCTCCCCTCTTGGTCCTCTCTCAGCCGATATGTTGCTGGCAAAATTAGAGAATCGTCCACTCAAAAACGTAATCAACGAACTATCGTTCTGCTACATATATATGGACGACACTTTTATCTTGCATAAGAATAATAATAAAATCGATGTGCGTCGGTGGCACAGGGGTTAGGACTCTCGCCGACCATGCACACGGTCCGAGGTTCGATCCCCTGCCGACGCACACCCGATATCTATGGTCGGCCTGAATTTGGGCTACCGACATCCATGCTGAAAGTTCCATACTTGTACTGAAAATACGGTGTGGAATCAAGCTGTAAATCAAAATAATAAAAAAATAAAAAAAATAAAAAAAGAATAATAATAAAATCGATGCCCAGTTCCTTCTCTAAACGTTCAGTGGAGCTCACTCACAAACTGAGTTCACATATGAAAAGAAGAAAGACAGCACCTTATCATTCCTTGATGTCCTACTAAGAAGAAGGCCAGATGGTAGTATTAAGCGAGGCATTTTTCGGAAGAAGTCATGGGTTGGTCAATACACCCATTTTAAGTCGTTTGTTCCCCTTGCATACAAACGAAATCTTATCAGTACCCTGATGTTCAGTGCTAAAAAAATATGCACAACTGACACTCTGAACGATGAAATAAAGAAAATAGAAAACTTATATTCTCCATAAGGAGAACAGATAGAAAGAAATGCCTGCAAACGGTGCAGAAGAAACGTATATACGTATGACCTTACTGTTCAAAGGAGACACAACAACTGAACTGCTGGTATCGAAACTTCCAAAGATAATAGCTGAAACATTCTTTGCAGCAACAGTGTGTTTAAAATTCTCCACTCGTTGTATAATTCAAACGCAGGTGAAGGGTTAGCTACCAAGTTTGCCCACTTCGAGGTGCATTTTTAAATTTAAGTGTCCATGTGGAGACAGTTACATAGGTAGAACGACTTAGAAAGCCCACAGTCGCCTTCTGGAGCATTGTGCAACTTGGTTATTTAGAGGAGTCGTAAAGTCAATCAGAAGTTCCATACTGACGCACCTAATGGATACCGAGAGCGCAGGATTGACAAAAATTTAGCTTTTACAATCCTATATAAGATGCTACTATAACTCCCTATGTTGGTGAGTCTTCGGTTGCTAAGTGTAGTTGAGGTGGTTGCCATAAAGATTTTTCAACCCAGTGTGTGTTCAGAAACAATTTATTCAATCTGTCTCCCTTCCTTGGCCTTCGCCCAAAAACTAAAATAGTTATTTCTCCCGGTGACACCAGGTAACTGTAAACATTATCTTATCATATTTTTATTTTATTTGTAATGCTAACTGTATTATCAATATCATGCTGTGCTGTAATTGTAGATCTTATTCTCGGTTTCACAATTTTTATTATTATTATATTATCTAATCGCTATGTGACAATAGTTGTTTTCCCCTCTACTCCTACGAGTAAGCACATTCTACCTTTGCACTCATCATTGCCTGGATTATATAAACACTTGAACGAATTTATCTTTGTTATTACTATTATGACGATCACCTCAACTGTTATCGATTAATTCACGTCCCTGAACTCTGATCCTATATTTTATTAACCACATTAATTCAAATACCTATGACTCATATTTCATCATTATGTAAATGTAAAGCTTGATAAGAATTTATCGAAAATACGTATTTGCTTAAATCGTGTTCTATAATTATCATTATGCGAATATTTAAATTATTCTATATTTGTTCATTTCGAGGTCAATAGAAGCATAAACTATTAGATATTTAAGATGAAGAGTTATGACAAAGGATAAGAGTTCTCTAAATTCATTGTTACTCAAATTTTTAAATTCAAAACTGTTATACTAGTAATATTGATTTGTCGTAGATGATTGGTCTAAACACTGAATTTCTTCATAAAGAATTATGAAAATATATTAGTAGAATTATTTTATTGTTATTATTCCCTTGGGTTCTGAGTGGAGAATAGGACTTCAGCTGCACATCTACATTTCACTCTCTTCTGTGAAAACTTTTTCAGCCGCTTATATGATTGACCATAAACTCTCATCTCCCCTGGGCCAACCTCCTCGTTGGATTACCATTCAGGTTGCACTCAATGGTCTGCCAGACGCAAAATGTCACCTAGCAGTCTCCTTAGCGTACGGTCAATTCATCTCCATTTCATTCGGGATATTTTTGGAAAGAAGGATTCTTGATTGGTTCATTCCCAGAGTTCCATATTACTTATTATTTCCGGCAGGTCGGCTATCTGATCTCCAGAATGGAACAAATACAACTGTATTGAATGGTTGGAAGCAATCGGCAGGAAGCCTTGGACCTAGGTTTCGTGCTAGTTGGCACTCGTCAGCCTAGGTCCAAGGCTTCCTGCCGATTGCCTCCAACCATTCAGTATCATCAAATCAATGTGCACCGTGATGGCGAGCTACCTAGAATGGTGGCCACATTGCAAACCTGACTGACTGATAGAATTCAGTCTGCACCAAAGAAAGGACTAGACGCATAACACTAGTTACTAGTTTCCAATCAAAATACAACTGTTGATAATAGTCTGAAGTATCCTGTCGAAAATGCTTTTGGTAAGGCGCCTGTCAACTCTCTGAACCATATAGAAGGACTGACTGACTTAAAATTAGTGTCTTGTTGATTAGTACAACATTGATGAAGGTCTGCCTTGTTTTTCTGATCTTGCCATTGTGCTATTTAATAGTATTGACAAGTATACGAGACTCACTAAAACAGTTTTCTGTATTATGGTGTTAGTTAATTTTGGTTTTTCTGAACATATCAGTTTGCAATATCAGAAACTTTTAGAGAACTCATGTCCGCTTTGAGATTCAGACTATTGTCACTCCTTGCACTAGTGAAATGACGCCACCTTTAAAGCATTCCAAAGCAGTCTGACTATTTGTAAGGCTGATTTAAAGGTATTATTAATTAGTTTCCAGTGTATGCTGATTTTGTTATCACGACTAGTATTTTAAGTTTGAACAGCTAAACATTACTAGACAATTACTTCATTTTAGTTTGACACTCCTTAGCAAAACTTAAACCAACCAAACTATCCATGATCGAACCTGATACTATCAATCGGCGTTTATTATTCGACTATTTGGTCGGCATTCACTGAATCAATATTTTCAATACATGGATCGCCATTTTTATTCATTCCTTTGTGTGCTAAGTGGAACGTATAGCTTCAGGTTTGAGTCTTGAAATTTCACCAGCGCTATTTTTTTTACTTTTTACGGGGTGGGGTTGTTAGTCTCACTCCCAGCGTTCCGTCTTTACTGGGCTTATTACCGGCTGAGGTAGGTCTTTTCGAAGTACCTGGCCCAGGAATCAAATCCAGACCACCTGAGTGTCTGAATGGTCAACGAGCTTAGCTTCTCACTGTGAAGGTCTTAGGTCCCATTCCCAGTGTGGTTATGGGTGTGCACTACTGAAAAGCCCTAAACTAAGGCGAATCAGAAATCCATTGCTCTTGGTTCACCAAGGGAGTGAACTCTCAAGTGGTTGCATCGCAAGATGATACATCATACCGTTCTGATCTTTCAAGAGGCTGGGATGAGTGTTTTCGCTTCTTCTGTGCCACATGACAAATAAGCTGTCCTGTGCTCCTGGTTCTAAGTGATTAACTAATAGCGATAACTTGTTTTTGTGACCAAAATTTACCTTAACCTTAATTTCCCCAAATCTCGTTTGTAATTTAATTCTCATTGAATATTCAAAACAACTTAGAAACTATTTATGAAATACTGAATTGAAAAGAGCAAAAATCCTAAAATGACAGGATTAAATTTTCCAGCAGCAGACTGTTTCTTCAAATAAACTGAAGTATATGGACAGCTCTGGTCGAAGAAGCAGCCGGCGAAGACAGGACTCCAGGTGAACATAGACAAGACGGAGGTTATGAAAATAACCAACCAACAACAACAACAACAACAACATCCACCGCCAATCACCATCAATGGGAGGGATTTGAAAGAGGTTACTTCATTCATTCACTTATCTAGGGAGCATTGTCTCAACTACAGGAGGAACGGACGAGGATGTCAAATCGAGAATCGGGATGACGAGAAACAACATTCATCCACCTGAAACCAATGTGGAAATCTTCGTCACTCAACTCAGCATCAACAACAAAATGATTCGGACTTTCAATACAAACGTCAAGTCAGTCAGTTCTTCTATACGGATGGGTCAGAAACTTGGTGGGTCACAAAGAATATTTCCAACAGCCTGTTGCAGACCTTTGTCAACAACTGTCTTCGCTGGCTCTATACTGAAGATCAGATGGCCGGAAAGAACAAGAACCAACAAGAAACTATGGGAACAAACAAAACAAGAACCAATCGCCCAACAAATATTCAGGAGAAAGTGGAGATGGATTGGACACTCGCTGAGGAGGCCGTTGGGTGACATCGCGCGTCAGGCCAACGCTCGAGTGGAACCCGAAAGGGAAGCGGCGAGTGGTTCGTCGGTGCAAGGGTGACATGGAGGAGATTGTGTGAAGAAGAGTTGAAACAGTATGGACTAATATGGATGCAGGTGAAAAGTACAGCAGAAGATAGAAGCAAGTGGAGACGTGTAGTTGAAGCCCTATGTTTCACTAGGAACCCAAGGGAATAATAATAATAATATGGACAGCAAGTGATAAGAAGCATCCTTATCATAAAAAATGTCAGTTTCATTTTGGTGTGTAGCCTATGATGAAAAAGTCAGTGACATCCATGTGCAACGAAGAATACGGCTCCTTATTATGAATCAAATTCGTGATTTAGCAAATTAATTGACAGTTTACGTATTTCACCACAGTTTTCTATGAGAACCGAAATTATTTAGCTTACTGCGCATAATCTGCTTGATACCATAAATGGTAATCAAGAAAACACGCATAAATGTATAAATCTATATACCACTGATTGATTGTGCTGTGTACTTGTATTCCATTCAGACAAACCAGTAGTGCTTGCTTACCGGGTTGAGGGGATCTAAAACACCAGACTACCATTATGCTCATTTGAGGCTGAGCTCATCAGCAGTGTACCCAGTTCGACTCATCTCCGAATCAGTTCAAACCATATCATTGCATTGATTCGATCGGTTTCAGGATTTCATCACGAAAATAGGAACCTGGAAGTACTGCACACCCATCTGTCTCGTCCTAGTTTAGGACTCTTCATCAGTACGCACCCACACTGGGGGGTTCGAACCCACAACCTTCTGGTTATAAGGCGAGCTAGCTCGTAGACCATTTAGCCACTCACTGGGACCCAACCGATCCAATGGCCAGCCCCTGAATTCCAACTTCTGCCAATTCACGATATGGCGTGACCACTAGCGAATGTCATCGCTGACGAGTATTTGTCCTCACACGCGACCTTTACTCTTACTTTTATTTGTTTTTCTTCCTTCTTCATGTTATTATTAATATCATTTGCTAAACAATATGTTAAATACGATGTGCTTACTTATCCATTAATTAGGTTTATTATGTTGTTTTTTAATGATTTCTACAAAATGTAGAGATATAAAGTCTGTTTTGTGTGTTGCTATTGGAAATATCCAAATATATATATATATATATATATATAATGATTAAACTCCTTTTGTATAAAAATGGATAAAAATAAAGAATTAATGACTAGTGACTAAATGAGTTAAAATTATACTGTAGAGTATGAAAGTGAGTACAATGAAATGGGAAAGCAAGGGAAGAGAAGGGCAGAGTAGTAGAGTAGGGTAACCCCCATATTGTGTATGCGTGTTTATATAGTGTCATTTTAAGCATTGTTAAAATTTGGGCGAAAACTATTATTATTACTATTATTATTATTATCATTACGTTTTAATCACATTTTATACTTCAAGGTAGTGTTTACTAATATAATGTATCATAGATAGTTATTGTTTTATTTAGATAAACTAACCTTTTGTTTATATACATCACACATATTATATAAATATCCCTTGGAAATATTCAATACACACATGTGTAAACAAAAATAAACAAAAAAAAAGAAAAGAGAGAAGATAATGACATGAATTTGTAAATACAAATAAGAATAAAAACACAAAATAATCACGATTCCCATGAAATATTAGTGAAAGCAAAGCTACAAATTAGGCTGAATATTCTTAGCTCAGAGAGTAGTAAGTTTACAAATTGAGTAGCTTCACTCCACACTGAAGATCAGATGACCGGCTGGAAAGGTTAAACAGTGAAGAACTTTGTCAGGCAACGGACCTACCAAGAACCTATTGCTCAACAAACATGCCCATGAAAATGAAGATGGATTGGATGCATACTGGGGAGGTCGTTGAGTGACAACACTCCTGGAAGGTCGGTGGATGTGACCCGAATAGGTAAAGACGAGTTGAGCATTGGTCTACCGTAGAAGAGGAGATGAAAGCTTATGGTCACTGGTGGAGCTAGCTAAAGAGGACCGCAGGAAACAGAATGAAATAAAGATATGCTGCTGAAACCCTATTTTCCACTAGGAACAGTAATAAACTGATTGAAAACCTCCAGCATGTTTTACATCTGGTAAACTAGAATACTGATATCACACAACTAGTGTACAGCAACACCTAGTTCAAGGATTCAGATTAAATCGATTTAATGTATTCTAATCATTTCACTTATTCTAGAAAATGCATCTTTGTTAACATTATCTCTTTTAATCGATTCCAACTTAGATCATTTGATCAGTTAGTATGACTATTTCTATCACAGTACTACTCTTTGTCCCATTTTATAGATGAGAGACTTCATCACTGATACTGAAGATCAAGATAAGTAAGTTAATGTATTCACTCACCTGGTTGAACAAAATATCGAGCAATATCGAAGATAAACGAAATGGTTTCGATGTAAAAATTGAGTTTGATCACGAACTGATCTCAGTTAGAGAACTACTGAAAACCGAGGAGTACTGGACAACCATTCTGTTCTAGTTTGAAACTCTTCAGTGGTATGCATCCATGTCACCAACTCTAGGGATCTTCAGGTTACAAGGCTCACTCTTTGACCGTTCAGCCACTGGGACGGACTACTACAGCCAGCGATGGGTCCTAACTTCTACCAATTCACTATATATATATATATATAGGGCGACCTCTAGCCAATATCATTGGTGAGTATCTGTTCTAGTGCCCAACCTGGTGGACCTCGCTGGTCAGCGAGCTTGCCTTTAGTTCCTGGGTTCGATCCCAGGTAGAGTCATAGATACGTATTGCTGAACAGTACCCAACTAGGACGAAACAGCTACCCAGTTATTCCTGGTTCTCAGTGGTTCTTTAACTGTAGCCACTTCGTGATCAGTCTTGAAATCAATCAAATCCTTGAGATTCAACACTTGAAGGAATGAATTTAGAACATTAGCCTCTAAGATTAGTGAAAATGTTTTAAATTGAAAATTCTTTGTGTTTGTTGACCCATTTTTGACCTAAGAATGAAAGTACGTTAGAGTAAACTAAGATTAATTATATATAGGTACGGATTGCCTAGGTGTTGGCCTGGAGACGTTTATGTGGCATCCTTTTCCCTTTTCTGAAAGTTTCTCGCTTTAAAATAAGCTCATTTGAATAGTTATCTTGTAGTATCACCAATTCCTTACTGACCGAATGAGTTTATAACGTAGAACTTTGCATCAAAGTTCAGGGACTCAAGTTGTCATGTTTCATAAGTAGTGCAAAGAAACTGTAATGAACGGAAATATACGAGTGAAAAATAAGGATATTATGGAGAATAATGAGAATTTAATCGAGCTGGAAGATCATAAAGAATTAATTCATCTGTACGGCTGAAAACGATTTTGAGTCATATCATCAGCAGTCTTTGGCCATTGATTCTTCGTTTTGCAAAGACTTCAATAGGAATGTCTGCACCTCCCTATACATGATTCAAATCAATAGTCGAAGAATTCATGAATTGACATAATGTTTTGGTTTGATCATCCCTAATTCTATTCCAACCTAATCCTATTTCAACTAACCTTGTTCGATGAGGAAGGCGATAGCTCGGTATGTGTAACATATGATACAGCTTCACAACGTCTTCGGCTGACCCTCCTCCTTATCTAACACTGTGCCTAACTTCGATATTGTTCACCATATTATACCACCGAATACGAGAAATAGGACACAGACATCTGTGGTCAGAAATGGTTAGCCTTTTCTTCTGCTTTCAGTGACCATGTCTCACAGATATAAAGAAGAACAGAGGGAGCTGTTGCACAGCACACAATCATTTGATGGGTAAGCGAAAATCTCTCTTGCACCAAAGATGAAGCAAGTTAGAAAACGCGAAACGAGCTTTTTGTGTATCTAGAGTCACATTCTCACACTAAACGTCGTTACTGTATGTTGACTTCTATAGAAGGTTCTATATTGAAATGGTTAATAAGTCAGTTATTCTGCATATCTGTCCATCTATCCATTTATCAAATGAAAGTGTTTTCTCTGACTGAATGTAAACAGTATGTTGTTAGGCTATTCAAATACATTAGAATAAATGTGTCCGAACACTGATGCACTCATCATAATCCTATGTCTTTTGAATAACTTAATAACATACCTTTTTACTTTTATTCTTCTTCTCCAGCTCATATTAATTCGAGATGTGTGGCTTTTTTTGCTTAACTTAGAGTCTTATTCTGATGCATAACCAAATAATCAATAAATAATCTATGTACATTGCTCTAAGTTACTGATGATGATATCAACTCTTGTTGTTGTAATATACACACATAAAATCTTGTTTATATCTTAATTCTAGTTCATATGTGTTTGCATAGCCTAGTAACAAGCTGAATACTATCTGCCTTATCTGAACCACTTAACTACATTTAAACGACTGGTTCACAAGGCATAGAATACTCTGACGTTGGTTATGATCACCCTATTATCATATGTCGGTGGGTAGAGATGTAGCATATAAATACAGTTTGTTGAAATCATGATGGGAGATGCATGCATAAATAGTTAGTTAGTTAGTTATAAATGTTTATATAAACATTAACCTATTTAATGGATATTTATGAATATTTATCGGATTTCATAATCAAGCCATATGATAATAATAATAATAATCATAATAATAATAATTATTATTATTATTATTTTGAATGATGATAGTTATGATCACATGATTTTTGTGGAAAAATAACACACGAACTATTTTTCAAATGTTATTTATAAATAATTATTGTAATTGTAAATCAATATTTAAATCATTAGAATTAAAACGATGATGAAATCTGTAGAAGGTGGGAACATCATCACTCACTGGGGAATGCAGGCACATACAGATGATGAGTCCCAAATAGGACGAAATGCGCATCCTGGATTCCACTGCTAGTCACCATCCACCAATTAAATCTGTAGAAGAGTTAAATAATATTCAATTAATGAGTGTGAATAGCGTTCTGAGAAAATGGACATTAATGTGTTTAGTTGTAGTCACAATAAGACAATTGATTGTTTATAGTCCTGAAGATTTGTGTATTCGATAGTGAGGCTATCTGAGATGGGTTTGAGCTGACAAACATCCCCACCATCCAGAAACAAACTTGGTCGTCTACTTCTAATTTACTATAATTAGGACTGATAAAAGAATATCTACCTGAGTAGTCACTGTAATGAAAAACATGACATTATCGTAAATCGAATTCTCAGTTTGCTATTTACATAGTTCGAGGAGGTGGAATTTCATTACAGTTTGCCTTGGATGTGGGTTGTTCTCTTTCCTGATAGAGAGAGACCTAGTTATCTGATGTGGTGTTCTGAGGTCTCTATTACCTGTGGCCTGAATGTTCTGCTTCAGTTGCTAGCCAGTGTGTAGTAGAATTGTCTTTTGTCTTTGCTAGCACTCTTCTTTACTTCTTCATTCGGTTCGATGTACGTTGAACTCGGCTTCTCCTTCTGTTGTTCATCTTTGCATTGAGTCGTCTTCTTTTCCACCATCCTCCTCTCCTGTCTTCTAATTATTATTATTATTGTTTCCTTTAATTCCTAGAGGAACATAGGGCTTCAGCCACGCGTCTCCATTGCGTTCGGTTCTCTGCTAGAGTCTTCACCTGGCTCCAAGTCTCCCCACACGTTTTCATCTCCTCTTCACATGACCTCCTCCAAGTCACCCTCACACTGACGACCAACTCACCGCTTTCCATTCTGTTGGGTTCCACTCGAGCAATGGCTTGTATAGTGATATCACTTGATGCTTTGTTTCTTTAGAGTATGGCCAATCCACCTACATTTCTTCCTGCCTATTTGTTGCACAATCGGTTCCTGGTTGGTTCGCTCATTGCCAGAGATCTCTGTTGCTGATCTTTTCTGGCCGGCCATCTGATCTTCAGCTAAGTATTGAGCGAAGACAACTGTTAATGAAGGTCTGTAGTTTGTTCGAGATGCTCTTTATGACGCGCAGTGCAAGTCGCCGATCCGTATAGTAGCACTGACTTCACATTGGAGTTGAAAATCCGGATCTTATTTTTGATGCTGAGTGCTGCTGACCTCCACACAAACCTGTCTTCTAATAACTTCTAGGTATCCGTTGTGTATGTATGGTTAGTGTGTAAAAATTTACATTTCAAATATGAAAATTTTTTCTCATGTATACATAATGAAGGAATGTTTTGTGAATGATAGTATCTTTTCAGGTCAAGTGATAGTTGATTTTATGAAAATTGCACTTTTTGTAAATATCAGTTTACCCCTTTTTGAAGTTTTAGTAGCGTAATGCAGACTTTGTGATAAAAACATTTTTTTTTCTCGACCAGTAATAATTTATTTACCCTTAATTAATGTGAAGGTAATGCAGTAAATGCACATGATATCAAAATTAATAAACATATCGTTTCAGAGGGGCTTTTAGAGAGGGGGGAGGTAAAAGTAAAATCACTGTAGAAGCGTTTCGCATTATGAACTATTAGACCACTGAGAAAATGAGGGATACTAAACAGCCTTGTTGTTTTTGGTTTGAAATTCCTTGATGATTTATACGCATATTTCTCTGTGGGATCGAGATGAGGCCCACTGGGTATCGTGTGAAGAAGTTTGCAGAGAAAAGAGATTTGCTGAACCTTTTCACCTACGTTCATCAATTCAAAAGCATTATTCGACAATTATACATCTCATCCAACAGCTGTACGACAATGCTGCATGCCAAGTAATCCACAACGGGAAACTCACGGAATCCTTCGAAGTGAGGACAGAAGTAAGACAAGGCTGCCTACTATCGCCAATGATTTTCCTGATTGCAGTAGATTGGATAATGCGACAAACAGCGGGCAATGAAGAAACAGGTATAAAGTGGACTCACACAAAAACTTGGAGAATCTGGACTTCGCCGATGATATGTGTTTGATTTCCCTTAAACTGGGAGATAAGCAAGTGAAAAGCAACAAGTTGGCAGAAGAAGCATCCAGAGAAGATAGGACTTCAGGTGAACATAGAGAAAACAGATGTGGTGATGAAGATTCCTGGACAACACCACCAACAGCAACAACAACAACATACAACAATCAGCATAAATGGGAGGAACCTGAAAGAAACAACCTCCTTCACCTACCTACCTACCTGGGAAGCATCGTTTCAACTACAGGCGGACGGAACTGACGAGGATATCAAAGCAAGAATCGAGAAAGCAAGACAAGCTTTCATTACTCTCAAGTCTGTGTGTAGGTCAACAACACTCAGCATCAAAAATAAGATCCGGATTTTCAACTCCAATGTGAAGTCAGTCAGTGCTACTTACTATACGGATCAGAGACTTGGCGCGTCCTGACGAGCACCTCAAACAAACTACAGACCTTCATTAACAGTTGTCTTCGCTCAATACCACTCAAGATCAGATGGCCCGCCAGAAAAGATCAGCGACAGGGATCGCTGGGAGCGAACCAACACAGCAGGAACCGATTGTGAAACAAATGGGCAGGAAGAAATGGAGATGGATTGGCTGGCCATACTCTGAGGAATCCATCAAGTGGGTGACATCACTAGACAAGCCATTGCTCGAGTGGAACCCGACCGAAAGGGAAGCGGCGGAGAGTTGGTCGTCAGTGTGAGGGTGGGGTGACTTGGAGGAGGTCATGTGAAGAGGAGATGAAAACGTGTGGGTGGGCAGACTTGGAGCCAGGTGAAGACTCTAGCAGAGAACCGAACGCAATGGAGACGCGTGGCTGAAGCCCTATGTTCCTCTAGGAATTAAGGGAAATAATAATAATAATAATTCACTTATCATCAGTTGAATTTTGATGTTTTGATAACTATCTGAGAGTCATTAAAATATATTCATATATCTATACGCCACAGTTCGTTTTCTCAAACCCTGTCTGTCATCCGACTCCATTTTCGGAATTAGTGGTTGAAAGCTTCAAAATGAGGTAGGCTGACTGGTCAATTTTAGGCGAATATGAACGGTGTATTGTTGGTTGGCACTAGCCGTAACAGGTGTAACCAGGAATTAATATCTCTTTAGAAAATCACTAAAAACCAAGGAGTACTGGATGACTGTTTAGTTCTGACTTGTGACTCTTCAACAATACGCACCCTTCGGGAATCGAACGGCCGACATTCAGGTTACGAGTCAAGCTAGTAGATAATTCAGCCATTGGAACCGAATCAAATAGACAGCCCATAAATGCTAAGTAGCCTGTCTGGATCCCCTGTGGTGTCATGGGTATGTACTGCTGAAAAGTGTCGAACTAGGACGGAATATCTGTCCAGTACTCCTTGGTTTTCAGTAGTTCTCCAAATGATAAAAATCCGTGACCTAACTTGAAACCAGTCAAATCCCTGCAAGCTCACAATTAAAAATTACTTGCAACAGTTGTCATCTACGGAGAACGTGAAGTAACTAAACAGGAAACGAGAGTTGTAATGACACAAAATGAAGTTTAAGCAAAGGGATAAAGATGTTATGATCAGATATTTATCAGTTGATTTTTCGGTGTGGCTCTTAGAGTAAAGTTGACTGATATCTATTGAACTTACGTGATTACTAAACTTTACAAGTTTCAAATAACCCCGCCTACCTACTTGAGGTCAGTTTCAAACACTGTTCCAAAATAGGAAATGTTTTGATTCGTCCCTAGGTAGTTATTAATGTCATATGCTTAGTTCTTGGTTCGGTGCAGACTGAATTCTATCAGTCAGATTTGGAATGTGGTCATCAAGCTTGGTGTATCGATTACAGTAATACAGGAGGTTCATTGCAACCACGAATAGCTCATTGGTAAAGTTTGTAACTGCAGTACTGAGTGACGTGGCTTCGAATCTCTAGGCGGGGTGTGTGTGTGTGAAGGGACACGAGTTCTTTCAAGACTGTAAATACGCCTTACTGACGAGCACAAACAAGCGCAAAACGTAGGTTCAGGACCACCTACTCACTGCCTCCAACTATCAAATAGTAAATATTTCTTCTAATACAACTTTCTTTTGTAATGACTCTCTTCATCTTTACCTAGATGGGTTGCTCCATTCACACATATGTGGTTATCCGATGGTTCAGTAATTATTCCTCGAACAGAAGAACACGATGATCACTTTAAAATACTCATAATGAATGATCCAGATTTAAAAAAAGCATGTGATCAATGGTTAAATGAAAATTTGGAAGAGAAAAACTATATTGAACGTAGTCATCCATTAGGTAAAATGTATCAATGTCTATCGAAAGTAACCGTGAATGATTGGTTGAAAAAAACACCCATCAACTGGATTTATTCAAAGCTTACTGATGAAAATAAATTACCAAGTCCTAATGAACATCGTAGTACAATTATAAAACGTGATGAAGGCAAATCAAAAGTCTACTGTCCACTGTGTATATTAACAACATCAAAGTCTACTGAAGATATCACCAGTGTTAATGATTATAATGATAATGATGACAAAACTAAGCAGAAAAAAATCAATAAACTACGTTCTATTCCATTAGTCTTATTCTCCTCATTGAATTGGCCAGTTCAACATCATCTTCCAGTGAATAATTCCCATGAACACTATACACTAAAACAAGTTGAAACTAGTATTAAAGAAACTTTTGATACTCTTCATAGAATGAATAATAAATTACCAAAATCAAATTTAATCTGGAATATTTATAAGCCCTATTTAAACAAACTAATATCTCAACGTAAAATTGATCAAATTATTGAACATATTAATTATAAACAATTACATGATGCAATCCGTGTAGATTTACGTGTTACATGCTTATACAATTTATACGGGAAAATGTTAAAGTCATCTGTGAAACACTTCAGTAGAAATGCATCAATATTTCGTCTACTGAATCGTATTCCACCTTATTACTATATTAATAATAATAATGATAAATGTGATATACCCTTCTTTCTGACTGATAGTCAATTTAATTGTGGTAGAAATACTCGTCCAGCAATACAAAAACCAAATCCAAATGATCAACAAATATTGCTTGATATCTTTAAACAATTCGCTGATGACCAGTACATATATGATGCCTTAGAATTACCAAAAACTAGAAGTATGGGCGTGCATCATGTACAAGCGTATAATGTCATCAGTGAACAAGGCATTGTTACACTAGGCGAAAGAGAGATTATGCTGCTGTCAGCCTGTGGGGCCTGGTTAATGGATGACATTGATAAGTATAATGAGGATAGTTTCAATCATATGCTAAAATATGGTAAATATAATTAAATGGTGTCATTATTATTATTATTATTACTATGAGTATTTTTTCCCTATTATTACTCACTCATGTCTCACTTTGTTTATTTTGACTTGTTTATATGTTTTTTCTAATAGTTTTATCTAGTAAATTACATAATCTTATGGGGTATTAGTTGTATATGTATATGTATATTGGTTTATACACACGTCGAACAGTGAAACTCAAATCCCTTAAGACTTGTATTATGCGTTTTATTGATTTTTACTGCTTTGCTTCTTTTCTGTATAGTGTTTGTTTATTCGATGAAATAAAGGATTTATTACTTTTTTTGTTCCTTTACGTCCCCAGTGGAACATCGGGCTTCAAGCTAGAGGCCTGAAGTTTCGGTAGCAGTGGTGTTTATTTTTACGGGGTGGGTTACTAGCCTCATGCCCAACTTTCCCTCTTTACCAGTCTTATTACTCGCTTAGCTAGGTAAAGGAGTGCGTCGGTGGCTGGGATTCGAACCACTCTGAACCAATTGCGTGGTTGAAGAGCATTCTACCGCTGTGCCACTGACGCACGATTTATTACTACCTATTTTCTAAATCAATAAATAGAGAATCATTGAAAATCACAAGGAATTCGTTTGTGTGATAAAAGTTCCGGAAAAGTCTCATCGATCTACGAAAGCATCTATTGTAGCATCTCGCATGTTCCTCCGTGAAAGGATACACAAATGTATATTAGCAATAGAACATTATCACTATCGAATTAATAATATTGATGATTGTCTTAATATTCTTGTATCCAAAGATTATCTAACTACCATTACATAATTATTCGAAGATTGAAAGAACAGTATGCAGCTTATTAGATAGAGAAATCAATGGATATGAAGTGGCATTACTTGAGAAAGGACTAAACTTTAACATAACAAGAAAACCACTGAAAGTGATAGAAATAGCTCCCATCATTGAACCTGTATTAAACCTTTTACCTGATGATGAAGCTAATGAATTGTATCAGAACGTTGGATGCATCCTGTCGAATGAAAAGCAGGTAATCCTGTAAATCTGTAACTTAGTTATACTATTGGTCCAAACTTATGCTTTAATCAAGTATACTACTATTAGATGAATGCGTTTTTCTTATTTAGATTATCTTTCAACACACTGAGATAAGATTATAAGTTTCGAGACAGTAGATGTTACGAATTTCCCAAAATAATTTAATCTCCAAGTCAGATTGAATCAGTATAAATTATTTAAAATAATCCCAACATAACTAACCCTTACAAACCAAACTATAGAAAATTAATTTGATGCTCGCTAGTGACTTGCTACAGGATGGAGTTTCCTGGAGTTCTAGTGAGAAGTCGTGACCAGTGAGGTCCAATTAGATGTCACGTGTGTGGATGGATGTCCCACCAACGACAATGGTTGGGGTCGCGCTAAAATCACGAATTGGTAGAAGTTAGAATTCATGAGCCATTGAATCGGATCCCAGTGGCTGAATGGTATACGAGCCAGCTTGCCTTGTAACCGGAAGGTCCTGGGTTCGAATCCCAGTGGGTGCGTACTGCCGATGATTCCCAAACTAGGATGAAACAGCAGCTGTCCAGTACTCCGTTTTCTGATATCAATCCGTGATCAACTCATAAAAAACATAACTAACCCTTACAAACCAAACTATAGAAAATCCCAGCGTGTTTAAGAAATGAAAGAATAAAAGTTTCAATAGCTTTAAATCTCCGTAACAGAGCTAGAAACATTTTAACAGATAGTGATGAGATGGAGAACAAATTTTGATTGGAAATGGTTATCCGAAAAAGCTACCAAATGATATTATCGTTCAAAAGGACCAGTCGGAGAAACAGAAAATTGAAAAATCTCGGCCATCAATGATAGCCATTCCATATCGAAAGGAGACAGCTGAACAAATTCAAAGAGTACTTGCTTCATATAATATTAAAGTCTACTTCAAGCTCTCTAGTTCTCTAGAAAAAGCTTTGGTGAATGTCAACGACATGGTTCCCAAAATGACACAAAACAACTGTGTCTATAGGATAAAGTGTTCAGAATGTGAAGCTTGCTATTTAGGGGAGAGCAGTAGACAGGTGAAGGTCAGAGTGAATGAACATAGACTATGCACGAAACATCCACCTAGAAATGAAGTAGAATTAAAAAGTCAAGAAAAAAGTTCAGGTGTAGCAATGCATGCTATAGACAGCAGACATAAGATTGAGTTCGACAATGTCAAAATTCTAGGAAGAGGCTTTCATTCACATAAAGAAACACTGACCTCTGAAGCCTTGCATATTTTAACCACATCGAATGCAGTAAATAGGAGAGAAGGCATAGACTTATCACCTATATGGCAGACTATAATGAAGCGAAACAGATGAGAGGAAAAAATTCAGTCCTAGATTATGACCACTGTGAAATATTATCATGTTTTAACGTGTTTTCCACATAATAAACAACATACAGACAAATATGAATATATGACAATTTAACATTTGTCGTTACAAATATGTGATGACTGTTTATACTTTTACTGGTCAAATTCTACAACAAGCGACGTTCAAAGGAACTCACTTCAATTTATGTAATTTTTGACTGTATAATTTGATGGTTAATAAAATCCGAATAATTCTGCAGTGAAAGCTGTGGACTACATAGCGAAACGTTCAGAAAATTCTTGTTTTGATTTTTTTCTTAAACACGCTGGGATCATTTTAAATAATTTATTATGATTCGATTTGACTCGGAGCTCAAATTATTTTGGAAAATTCGTAACATCTACGATCTGGAAACTTACGAAGTACCAGACAACTGTTTCATCCCTTTCTGAAACTCTTCTTCAGTACGGACCCATGTGCTCACCCACTGGAGATCGAAACCAGGACCTTCAGCCACCGAGACAGAATCCAATGGTCCAGATGTCCTAACTTCTACCACTTCGTGATATGTAGAGCGACCAACACTCACTATTTTTCAATAAATCTCTAAATGAAGTTGGTTCATGATCACTCTTGAAATAAATACTAGTAACAGTTATTGGGAAAATTAATTGTAAACTTTCTTTCTTTCAAAAGATTAATAAGTCGGAGGCTGATGGTTCGAATCATATCGCGACCCAGATCCTCATTTCACCTTCATCCAGCATCAGTTACATCAATAACAGTCTACCAACTGAAAAAAATCTCAGATAGTCTCCCTACCAATTAACAACCTGCTTCTCTCTGTCGAACTTGCTATTATCCAGACTGATAGAAGAAGACCTACCTGAAGAGGTAGTGAGAGGATAAACTTGGAGTATTGGAATGGTTCATTCACCTGACAGCTGGATATTACCTATGATGACTGCAATGAAGTGACGATATGGTTAGTAGTTGAGTGGCGTAGCTCCTCAGCTGGTAGATTCCCGGTATAATGACTCGGGGACTGGGGATTTGAGTTCTACTCAGACCCCGACTTTCATTTCACCATCAGTCATTACTCATTACATGAATAACAGTCCGACAAGCGATCGCTAACTTAAAGATTCCCAGTATCAATATTTTACCCAAAAAGAATTCTTAGGTAAGGTATTTCATCACACTAACTATTATTTGAAGGGTAACCATGGCAACCAATGTGCTCATAGAACTCTATCCTTTAAGAAATCTATACAATTCTTCTCATTTATGAAATCTGAGTAAAGCAAGAACAACAAATTTAGCTCGTTTGTATGAGCCAAATTTCATCTGCTGGACAGTCGTCATACTGTGAATAGCCTGAAGGCATTCAAAGTAATCGACAGGTAAAATAAATCCGGCCTTCTATAATTTACTGAAGCAATCACCATCAAACTGTTGAAACCGAATCTATCTACGCAGGAGAAAATATATTTCAACCTCACATTACCTTGGTGATTATATTCATAAAACAGTGTTGCACAATCTCCTAATTCATCTTTTCTTCTGTATCTTCTGGTATGTTTAAAAATTTACATGAACGTCACATGCCTAAGCCTCCTTGCTATGGTAAAAAGAAGCTTTTGTAGTTATGTAACCGTGTTATGCTAACACTGTTTCTATTTAATCATTTAATTCTCTACATTATTCCGGGCTCATCGTCAACATGGTAAAAGGGAGTTCAAATCTTTTTTGTAATTTATGTATTTTGATATGCAAGCGAAAAGCAACAAGTTGGCAGAAGAAGCATCCAGAGAAGATAGGACTTCAGGTGAACATAGAGAAAACAGAGGTGATGAAGATTCCTGGACAAGAACAACAACAACAACAGACAACGATCAGCATAAATGGGAGGAACCTGAAAGAAACAACCTCTTTCTACCTACCTGGGAAGCATCGTTTCAACTACAGGCGAACGGAACTGATGAGGATATCAAAGCAAGAATCGGAAAAGCAAGACAAGCTTTCATTACTCTCAAGTCTGTGTGGAGGTCAACAGCACTCAGCATGAAAATGAAAATAAGATCCGGATTTTCAACTCCAATGTGAATCGTCAGTGCTACTATACGGATCAGAGACTTGGCCAGCGCGTCATAAAGAGCATCTCAAACAAACTACAGACCTTCATTAACAGTTGTCTTCGCTCAATACAACTCAAGATCAGATGGCCGGCCAGAAAAGATCAGCAACAGAGATCTCTGGGAGCGAACCAACCAGGAACCGATTGTGCAACAAATATGCAGGAAGAAATGGAGATGGATTGGCTGGCCATACTCTGAGGAAACCATCAAGTGACATCACTAGACAAGCCATTGCTCGAGTGGAACCCGGCCGAAAGGGAAGGGCGGCGAGTTGGTCGTCAGTGCGAGGGTGGGTGACTTGGAGGAGGTGATGTGAAGAGGAGATGAAAATATGTGGGCAGACTTGGAGCCAGGTGAAGACTCTAGCAGAGAACCGAACGCAATGGAGATGCACGGCTGAAGCCCTATGTTCCTCTAGGAATTAAAGGAAACAATAATAATAATGATATTATTTAGGTTGTGAGAACAAGAGCAGGGACTGCAACATTAATATCAAATCATCCAATGCTTCTGTATGGTTCAGAGACTTGTAAAGCGCGTCAAAAAAAGCATTTCCAACTGGCTACCGCAGACTTTCATCAACAGTTGCCTTCGCTGACTCGATACTGATTGCTAGCCAGAAAGGATTAGCAACATGCAACTATGGCAACGAATCAACCAACAATCTGTTACTCAATAAACATGCAGAAGGAAATAGAAATATACTGGACACATGCTGAGGGGATCATTAAGTGACATCACACACTACCATTGTTCTTGAATGGAATCTGAATGGTGATCGAGAGGTCGGGGATGCAGGGGTGATATGGAGGAAATCGTGGAGCCGGCTAAAAAGGAGCAGAGAACAGGATGAAGTAGAGATGTGCTACCGGAGTCCTATGTTTCACTCGGAACCCAAGGAAATAATAATAATAATAAAGGTCGTGAGCAGTTGAAAACAATCCGTGAAGCAATGAAAACCACTCATATTACCTTGATATATTTGTTATTATTTCTCTATTCATGAACTCTACCCACCAAACTGGGATTATGGTTATCAAATTTTGCTGCTTTGCATGCGATTTATAAAGATTGTAATAATAAACTAAAAAATTTGCTTACGCATACGGTGCGGTTATCATATCGTTCGTAATATACTCTGGCAACACTTTTCACTGACCGTCAATATATCCATATGGAGCAGCAAGTGTTTCAACTGTTGGTTTGTAAGGATCTGATTAGTTTCTAAATTGATCACGATATCACGAAGTGCACTACAGTACAAAACCCCTTCGAAGGGGAAGATGATATCACGTCTGAAGCAAAGATAGTGCAAGTTTACAGCTACTAAACCAGCCGATTTGTGTTTGTTCTAAGATTACATCGATCATCAGTCATTTTCAGCAAGTGCAATTTCTCAAAAAAAGGGAAGTGGTTAACGCATTCAATCATTTCACAATGTATTCTAAGTCTAAGGTTCAGTTTTTGTACTATATGATGGACAGTCTGACAACGATAACTATCACTGTACTGATGAAAGTAAGCGACATGTTGCTAAGTCATTCAGAATACATTGTGTGGTAGTGTGATACGGACACTGCGTCCCAACGTAGTATCATTCTCATGTGGTGAGAGCTGTCTACTAGCCAAATCGGTAGACAGTAATTTAGGTCAATATTTACGTCCCCAAGATTTGTCGTGAGAAACAACCAATCGGAAGACTGTGTTTGTTTGTTTACATAACCATAGTAATGTACATGAAAACATATATAAATATGCGTTGATTTCTTTAATAAATGATCTGACTCTCGCCTCCTGTCGTTACACTCACAGTTCAATACTGCGTTAGCAACAGAATACGATATATATTTGAACATTTTGTTTCACGTAGTTTAATGTAAACCGAAATGACAAGCTCAGTGATTGCTCAAGGTATATATATATATACATATATCGCTGTTCGATCAGATTGAAAATATACCCTGGCTTCCGTGTCTTGCCTTCTGCTGTTACAATGAAACTATAAGCGAAACAGTAATTTGAACACATTTATTCCAGTGTATTCAACTAGCCTAATGAAAAATGTCTGTTAATTTCATTCATTCCTGTACTACTTTTCAGATGACTCTACATCTTATGTGTGATTGACGGTATAAGACATGTTGCTAGGCTATCCAGATACATGAGATCAAATGTGTCCAAATACTAGTTCACTCATAATCCTATATGTGCTTTGATTCATTTAGCTATATGTTTTATGTGATGGTAGTTCTTATGTGCTTCAACACATAATACACTACTATCAACACACACACACACACACACACACACACACACTAGAACTGCTTTCCCACACTTTTAAGACGTCGTGATTAGATTTTTAAAAAAAAGTTAAATAAACAGCATATCACGTTTGTTTATACGAGAATATCAAATAATATATATAAAAAGAACAAATTACAACTCTCACACACACACACTCACACACAGACACACAAATGTATTTAATTCAAGAAACCAATATGATATGCTTTACAGTTTAATGATCGTAATGTCTCAAGGGGAAAACACAGATGAATGATTGAAGGTTTTAAAAATAGCTACAAAATAATACTGTTAAATGTAGCATGTTAAGGTTTACTGAACATCTTAGCTCATATGGATTGTTTACCCTCTCTCCTACTACATGGCTTTACTTAACAAATATAAAAAACAAAATAAGATGTCATGGTGGATTTCATCATGAGCTGACATCAGTTAGAGAACCACTGGAAAACCTGGGAGTATTGGACAGCTGTTTCGTCCTAGTTTGGGACTCTTCAACAGTACGCACCCACCGGGATTCGAACCAAGGGCCTTCTGGTTACAAGGCGAGCTGGTAGACCATTGAGCCACTGGGACCCGATCCAATGGCCAGTCGGTGGATTCTAACTTCTGCCAATTCACGACATAGCGCGACCAATTCACAATGTCTTCTTCGATGAGTTACTGCCTCACCTTCAACCTGCTGTACCCTACTGATCACGGCTTCCCACTAGAACCCCAGGTTAACTGCCTGAATAGGGCCAGTCACTAGTAAGCATCAGATTAATTTTCAAGTATTGGTTTTGTAGGGATTTTGTTTGTTTGCACAAAACCAATACTTGAAAATAAGATGTGTCGGTAGTTTTATGGTAGAATACTTGCTAGCCAAACAGATGGTCCAGGTTTGGATCCCTCCCAGTCAGCGCACACCCAAATATCACACCAGTTTATTGTCCAGTAGTAAGCCGGGAAAAGAGAGAAAGTTCGACGTTAGACTACTTCCAACCAACCCCAATCCCATAAAAATTAAACCCCACCACTACTGAGGCTTCAAAACCCAAAGCTTGAAGCCCAATGTTCCAAATGGAACGCAAAGGAATGAAAGATGGGGAAAATGGATAACAGTGATAATAATAATAAGAGCTTTATTCTAGACAGTAGGTTAACGCGTAGTACAGAGTTTTCAGCATATATAAATTGTGAAATGTCTACTCTTCGTAAAGGATCTTCAAGTAAGACAGTATTCGGTAGTATATAATGTGACTCTGTGTTGTTGCATCTGAAGCAATATCCAAACCTCTACGATAATTTTCCCTCCTTTCCTTTGAGAAATGCTCCATATTACGTTGATATCAAACGAAAAATGTGTGCCATAGAGATGATTGAAACAATAAGAAGTGGAGAAGAGTTTATACATTAAACTGGATGGAAATTTAGGTCTCCTAGTAATTCAAGCAGGCAGCCTTCCATCTACCGACCTTAACGAAGACATTGCTAAATGGTCGCGCTATGTCGTGAATTGGCAAAGTTGGAATTCATGTGTTGGTCATTGGATCGGGTCCCAGTGGCTTAATGGTCTACGAGCTGGCTCGCATTGTAACCAGAAGGTGCTAGGTTCGAACCCCTTTGGTGGGTGCCTACTGCTGAAGAGTCCCATCTGGCAGTACTCCCTGCAGGTTTTCCAACGGTTCTTTAACTGATGTCAGCTCGTGATGAAATCCTCCATCCAATCAAAAAAAATCCCTACAAAACCAATACTTGAAGATTTAATGAATACACGAATCAAGAGTAGTAGTTAACATAAGAATGCGTTTCTTGTTAGTTTTAAGAATTTTCAAACTTGAAAATAACCATGAGAAAACTCATCGTCACTTTTTTCTTTACCAACTCTACATAAAATTCAAATTAGGTATTGACAAAAACTTGATGGATTCTCTAGCTTCAACCAAAAATCTGTCCTATTTCATCATACCATACTTTACTATCACAATCTAATAAGAAAACAAAACTTCGAAATGTAACAGATTTGTGAAGAAAAGGTCATAAACAGAAATTTATTCATAGATATAGTTCAACGTTTTGTTACATTCTGACCAATCTCCATCGTTTAACCTGTAACTGTCTGACCTTTTATATTAGATAGGCAATTACTATTCACATAAATGCATGTGATAACCTTTCATATAAGCATCTGACCTTTTATTATTTTTTTGGATGAAATGTCGTTTTCCTTCACGTGTATGCATTCGTTTGGAAAGGAGATATGTGAAAATCCCATTGAAGAATTGATTTCTCTGTGATCAAATCTACTACAAAACAGAGATTATCAAGACAATAATACATTAAGAGTTCACGTGATTTCTCTGACTCCGATTTCCCTACGGTTTTAAAATGTCCTCCCTTTAAAATCGAGAGTCCATAATACTTTAATACAGTTTTAGATTTTCCCGTCTATTGATTTGACCGAAGTGCTCGGTCTCAAGTTGGCACGTTGGCTTCTTGTGCAGATGCTTCTACGATGTCTGGGCATGTATAATTAGAAGTTAATTGGTGGATGGTGACTAGCAATGGAATCCAGGATGCGCATTTCGTCCTATTCGGGACTCGTCAGCTAACTGGATGTGCCTGCATTCCTCAGTGAGTGATGGTGTTCCCATCTAATGGTCTAGTGGATAACGCTTCGGTGTTTGAAACTATGGGCACTGGATTCGAGCCTCGGTGGGTACTGCTGTAGAGTCCCAGGTAAGGAAGAAACACTTATTCAGTGCTCCCTGGATCTTGTTGCTTCTCTAACTGATATCAGTCCGTGACCAGACTAGAAACTAATCAAATCCCTACAAAGTAATACTTGAAAAAGTGACGGGCTAAAAGGATGTGTCGCAACTATCTGTTCACTAAGTCATCCTCGTGTTTTGACGAATACTCAGTGTTAATATAAAGTTCAAAATGAGAGTAAGTATCATGTAATTCTAAAGACTCAGCTGAACTTCTATAGAAGTAATATGAATATTTACATTTCGAATCCTCCATTGAATGTAAGTGATAAATATCTACGAGCAGAGCTTCATTGCTATGGATTTTATAAATCAATATTATATTACTACTATTCCCTTAAGTTACTTGTGGAACATAGCGCTTCAACTGAACATCTCCATTTCACTCTTTTCTTTGCAGTCCACTCTAGGTGGTCCCATGGTTTACCAATAGCTTTCATTTCTTCTTCACACAATCACTTTGATGTCGCTTTTGGAAGCCCAACTCGTCGTTTCCGATTCGGGTTCCACCTGAGGGCCTGCCTGGCGTGTGATGCCATTCAACGGTTTCCTCAATGTATGACCAGTTCATCTCCATTTTCTTCGGCGTATTTGTGGAGCAATAATTTGTTGGTTAATTCGTTACCAGAGTTCCTTTCTTTTTGGTTATCCTTTCCGGCCATGTGATCTTCAGTATGAAGCCAGAGAAGGCAGCTATTGATCAAAGTTTGCAGTTATTATTATTGTTCCCTTGGGTTCCTAGTGGAACATAGGGCTTCAACTGCACGTCTCCACTTGCTTCTGTCTTCTGCTGTACTTTTCACCTGAATCCATTTAATCCAAACTGTTTCAACTCTTCGTCACACAATCTCCTCCATGTCACCCTTGCACCGACGAACCACTCGCCGCTTCCCTTTCGGGTTCCACTCGAGCGTTGGCCTGACGTGCGATGTCACCCAGTGGCCTCCTCAGCGAGTGTACAGTCCATCTCCAATTTCTCCTGCATATTTGTTGGGCGATTGGTTCTTGTTTTGTTTCTTCCCATAGTTTCTTGTTGGTGATTCTTTCCGGCCATCTGATCTTCAGTATAGAGCGTAGCCTGTTGGAAATGCTTTTTGTCACGTTCTAAGTACCTGAACCATATAGAAGAATGATGATAGCCACCCCCTCAATGTATTCGTGGATGATGAGAGTAGACTGTTAACTCTTCAATTAACAATTTGAGGAGTCCACTTTGATTCCATCTGCTCCCATAGATTCCCACCACTTTCGTACCATATCTTCTAATTCCTCTGGTAGTCCTTGCAGCCTTCTTAGTTTCTAACATTGTAACGACATTCCATGTTCGTATGCTTATTTTTGCCTTCATCTTAAGAAGACACACTGGCTGACTGTGTGTCATTATTTCGTCCTTCCGACATCAGAGAATAATAAGTTTTTCTATGTTTTAAAGTTTCTGTAGAGACTGGATTGATTTTTCAGGATAGGGTTGCTAGCCACATGCCCGACCTTTCCTCTCTTTCTGAGCTAACGCCAGATTGGTGAACTGCTGAACTGGTAAAACAAGGAAATTCACGTAAAGCTAATGTTTTACCTTTTTTGTGTGTGTAAGAGCTCAGTATATCTTAACAAAACAGTATTGACCAGTAACTGTAAACATAATTACTGACATCACATAGAGTTCCGTTAAAAATCTGTTTGTTGTCTTAGTGACCGGATAGTCTAGAATGCCCATCAAGAAAACTGAATATCCTGAAATTTTCACTTGAAATCATAGATGAGGGTTGATAAAGGATCTGAAACCAGAAAGAAACAACTTTTTCTCTACTTCTGACGACTTGTGAAGATGTCCAAAATTTGGCATCAAACAGTTCCTTACAAACCTGATAACTGAAAAAGAAACAAATTTACAAATGTATAATCAGGCTGACATCGTTTCAGACGATCTAGCTATATTCGCTAAAATAAAGTAAAGCAGTTGGTCAGAAAAATGGCGTCGGAAGTGGAACAAGACAAAATATTAGGATAAAAATGTATTAGTGTTGTGTGCATACATCTTCAACTACACCTCATGAGGTTCGTAGGAATTAATTCTCCTTCTAGTGGTAGATTCTCATATGGTTTTTGTAGTTAAAGTGCCCCACTTAACAAACCAAAGTTAGAAGTTAGAATTCATGGGCCATTGGATCGGGTCCCAGTGGCTTAATGGTCTGCGAGCTGGCTCGCACTGTAATCAGAAGGTGCTAGGTCCGGACCCCTGTGGTGGGTGCGTATTGATGAAGAGTCCTGAACTAGGAAGAAACAGCTGTCTGGCAGTACTCCCTGCAGGTTTTTCAATGGTCCTCTAACCCGTGTCAGTTCATGATGAAATCCTGTAGCCAAACCGACTACTTACCTTATAATTAATGTTGTCTCCCCCTTTACTTCATTAGCTGAGAGTTTCAATTTGTCTATAGTATTTGAAGAAAATACCTATGAAAAGCTACGTTTCTTCATTGTTATAACTTGCCATTCATTAGTCATGCATATTATTAAGTTATCGCATCCACTAAATGTGTCACTTATATTGTAAGTCGAAGTTGTTTGTCAAACATACATCAACATAAATAATTATTTTGTAGAAAATTAGCATAATAACTTTTTAGTTTTCACTAGTGAGTTTCATCCTGTGATGGGGGATTCGTCAGCTTGGCTTACTTGTGCAGTTAAAACTTAGAGATTGGTACCTCTAGACTGTCAATTTGAAAATAACCGCTTCAGGCTCCTCAAGATATAAGTTATTATTATGTTTTCAAGTATTGGCTTTGTAGGGATTTTGTTTGATTGCATGGAGGATTTCATCATGAGCTGACATCAGTTAGATAATCACTGGAAAACCTTCAGGGAGTACTGGACAGCTGTTTCGTCTTAGTTTGGGGCTCTTCATCAGTACGCACCCAACAGGTTTCGAACCCAGTACCTTCTGGTTACAAGGCGAGCTCGTAGACCATTGAGCCACTGGGACCCGATCAAACGAAATCCCTACAAAACCAATACTTGAAATTATTCTGATGCTCACTAGTGACTGGCCCTATTCAGGCAGTTAACTTGAGGTTCTGGTGGGAAGCCGTGACCAGTAGGGTACAGCAGGTTGAAGATGAGGCAGTAACTCATCGAAGAAGACAATGCGAAATGGTCGCGCTATGTCGTGAATTGGCAGAAGTTATTATTATGTCTTGATTCAGGAAATAGAAATGGATTGGACATACGCTAAGGAGAACTCTGAAGGACACCACAAACCAGAAAAGCCCTCGAATGGAGCGCAAATTGAGAAACAACGAGTTGGGCGTTCGTCCGAGTGTGACGTGTAGGAGATCGTGTGATGAGGAAACGACGGCTAAATGGGCAGTCATCGAGCGAGGTAAACATGATTCCAAAGAAGAGAATGAAATGGAGATGTGATGTTGAAGCTCTATGTTCTACTCTGAACCCATGGGAATAACAATATTACAGGGGGACAGGGGATGTCGATCTTTGTGTACAAAGAGCCAGTCGGCCACTGTGAAGGGGACAGTTTGTCTTGAAAATCATCAACAAGAAAATTCAAATTTTAAATAATAATCCCAAATTAAGCAAGGTTGTGACATTTCATCAGATTATTAAATTTACTGGCGTATACACACACACACACGCAAACTACCTATTGAGGAAAAATTATTGAGAATAAGTTTAAAGATGCGCTGGTGAATTATATGATTTTTGAACACCTGTAACAGATGTGCAGAATAAATATTCCTGCATATTTATGAATGAAATTTCAGGTCAACTTAAAGCTGGATAAAACGGGGTGTTTCTTTTAACTAAATGAATAATGCGAGAGTAGTAATTAATAATGACATTCATTAAAAGAAGAATATGAAGAAGTGAACATGTGTAATTTATGAGATAACGATCAGATAACAGTAATAATAGTTGCTGTCTTTATAAGAAGATTTATATATATATAAAATGAAATTGAATTAGCATTGTTAAAAGATTTTTGTCATTGATAAATCATTCTGACTGAACTGTCCTCGGTCAATAGACTCTTAATATTAACGGTCGATAACGGTAAATCATGTTAAATCTAGGTTTTGTTTTTTTTTTGAACGTATCAACTGGGCGTATTTACAACTTGAGAGTAACTGGTCTCTCTCTCTATGAGATTCACTCGCAGCACGATGGTTATCACCTTGGGAATGAGGATTTGCGAATAAAAGAAAGCCATCACTCACTGCGGAATGCAGGCACATCCAGTTAGCTGACGAGTCCCAAATAGGACGAAGTGCACGTTGTCCTGGATTCCACTGCTAGTCACCATCCACCAATTAACTTCTAATTACATGCCCAAACATCGTAGAAGCATCTGCACAAGAAGCCGACGTGTCAACTTGAGACCGAGCACTTCGGTCCAATCAATAGACGGGAAAATCTAAAATTGAATTGAATAATTAATATGACCCGTTGCACAAGAGATGGTTCTCGTGGCCCAAGTGGTTTAGTGGATAACGCTTTGGTTGGCGTTTGAAACTATGGGCACTGAGTTTGAGCCTCAGTTGGAACATCATCACTCATTGGGGAATGCAAGTACATCCAGTGACGAGTCCCAAATAGGATGAAATGCATATCCTGGATTCCACTGCTAGTCACCATCCATCAGTTAACTTCTAATTCAAACTGGTAACGATGCTGAGTAAGCCAAACTAATATACGAATCTAGAAACCAGTAGGAAATATTATTTCCTTTACTGGGAATCCTAGGTATCACATTTAGTTTCTGATGTATCGGAGTCATTGTGTAACAAGAATTTACAATTTCGTAAGTAGCAGTGATTGTCATAGACATTAGGTGAAACTATGAATCAGTCTATCTTATATGTATCTTTTAAACCAATTAACTTCACACTCCATCAAGTTGTCTGGAGCTACTTTTGATATGAATAACTTTGCAACACTAAGTGGTAGAAGTATCAAGTACAAGAAGAAACGTGAGTTTTCTCACTGATGCAGATGTTGATAAACGCAAAAAAAAACTAAAAAAGTTAGGTCAATGGATTTCTATGTATGAAATCACTTTAGAGGAAAAGCTGAATAAATGTCTCATTCTTGCCTAGGAGTCTGAGAATGGAAAAACGAAACCAAAACTCCAAAACGTTCCATTTTAACAACTAAACATTCAGTTAATGTAGTGAGAACTCAGTGATTTATATCTTACTAATTTCTGCTTCTTTTTTATTACAGCTTGATTCCACATCGTATTTTTTGGTACACGTATGTAATTTTCAGCATGTGATATCGGTAGCCCAAATTTTGCAGGCCGACCATAGATATCAGGTGTGCGTCGGCAGGGGATCGAACCCCGGACCATGTACATGGTCGGCAAGAGTCCTAACCACTGTGCCACCGACACACAGCCAGTGTTAGAACAAGAGAACAGTAACGTATTATTCATCCACATGAGAACATTCAATACAAGAATAACAGTCTGCTGAATAAAGGCCATCTATGACCGTCTAGGTATTCATCGGTAGTGATTGAAATGAAAACTGCATATTCCGTTCCTTTGTGAACTAAGTATGAGTGTGAGTGAAGTGATTTTCTGTGAATTTTGATAAGATGACACATTTATCATATTTGGTATAGCCACAAAAAGTTAAATTTGTTGATAACAGAGAACGAAGTAAACATTTATATGTTGTATGGATTAACAAAAATAGTCCCATATATATATATATATATATATATATATATATATATATGTGAAACTCTTTCTGTTAGTTATTAAGCTACATGTGTAGGGGATCAAATAAGTTCGTCAACTCAGTTCAACCTCAGATGTTTCACCGTCAACTATCAGTTTGTTTATCCGTGGAGATTGAAAGACATGGTGGAAAATATAATTTTAAAAGGGACAAGAGATCGATAGCTTCGTTGTGGTGTGCGTCGGTGGCACAGCGGTTAGGACTCTCGCCGACCATGCACATGGTCCGGGGTTCGATCCCCTGCCGGCGCACACCCGATATCAGTGGTCGGCCTGCAAAATTTGGGCTACCGATATCACATGCTGAAAATTCCATACTTGTACCAAAAATACTGTGTGGTTTCAAGCTATAATCAAAAAAAAAAGTCTGCTTGAACACTGTCTTCAAATCGTCATCAATAAATACATCTTTCAGCAGCCATTAGTGTTATATTCTCTCTTCGCTAGTTGGGGTGGTGTTAAGAACGGCCTGCCCACCGGGTTAGGTGGGCCAGGTAGTGTGACTAGTGCTCAGTTCTAGCAGGATTGATAGCCACACATCAATCGGGGGAGTGTTATATCTAGTCGAAACCAACTGGTCCTAGTTGCAAGCGCCTTATAATAGCCATGATTGTAAATAAGTATGACATTTTCAAATAGTGTATGTATATTGTGAAGTAACGGAACAACACAAGATGGTGTGGATGAGTCATGAATTGATTCAGACTATTTACGTCTATGTCTATATCCTGCTGTGATTCAAATGATCTCTTAACAGTCTCATATATCAAATGAGTTTGAGTAGGCAATACGACAATTGTAGGGAGTCTGATATACGTGTATATCGTTATAAATGTATTTTGATAGCCTGCAGAGATGCTTTATTTTTAACTCATGTGTGATTTATTTTAATAACTTTATCGTACCATGATCAGCTCAGATTACTTTGTTACACTCATTCTCTTGTTTGGTAATGTGAATCATTCTTATTCTGAATTATTTATAATTAATTTTAATTTAGTTAAATACAAGGCGAAAGTAAACAAAAGGTATTCAGATGATGATTATTCTATTTGAAGAAAAGAAGACATTAATGTGGCATATAATATATAATATATGATATCGATGGCTTAACTAAATCTCTGGACTGCCTAATTTTCAAGTGTTGGTTTGTAGGGATTTGATTGGTTACAGGATTTTCATCATGAGCTCATATTAGTTAGAGAACCATTGGAAAACCTTCAGGGAGTACTTCACATCCAGATGTTTCTTCCTAGTTTGGGACTCTTCAGTGGTACGCATCCACCGGGATTCGAACCCAGCACCTTCTGGTTACAAGGCGAGCTCGTATACCATTAAGCCACTAGGACCCGATCCAATGGCCAACGCATGAATTCTAACTTCTGCCAATTCACGACATAGCGCGACCCCTAGCCAATGTCTTCGGCGAGTATTTGTCCTCACACCCGACCTGCTGCACCCTACTGCATAGAGTTGCCTTCAACTGCTTACTGTTTCGAAGCATCTAGCCTATATCTATCTTTAGATAGTAATCTATACTCATTTTTAAAACGGCTCTCAACCAACCTCTATGCATGTTTTAGAAGGAAATATAGAACTATTTTCGAGGATTACGGCGTTCTTTAGATATCATAATAACCAGCCAAGCAGTAGTATTATTATTACTGTTATTCCCTTTGGTTCCTAGTGGAGCATAGGGCTTCTCTGCCTATTACTTTCAACTTCATCCACCACTACGCACAATGTTTCATTTTCTCTTCACACTATCTTCTCCATACCACCCTTGCACTCAAGCCCAACTGATTGTTCTCCATTCGGGTTCCACTCAAACGCCTGTCTGGCATCTGCTGCTACTCAACAGTTTCTTCACTATGCGTCCAATAAATACATCTCCAAGAATTGGCTTTGTAGGGATTTTTTGTTTGATTGGTTGGAAGATTTCATCATGAGCCGATGTCAGTTAGAGAACCATTGGAAAACCTGAAGGGAGTACTGAACACCTAGCTGTTTCGTCCTAGCTTGGGTCTCTTCATCAGTACGCACACACACGGGGTTCTCTAACTGATGTCAGCTCATGATGAAATCCTTCAATCAATATGTGTAACAGACGAACTCTTGAGGTAGAAATCGCAAAATCCTATAAAATTATCAACACACACAAATGAGCTCAATTCTCCTCAAGTTTGCCGAAGAATTTCTATCAAACGCTTGAAACCAGATTTATATGTTCAGAAAGAAGCAGTTATCAGTCTTTCCTTGTCCTGGTAACAGGATGTCTTTAGTCTCTCTTCCGTTTGATTGCGTAGTCTTTGGCTTTAACGTTACCCCCTTTGATATAGTGTAATTTCGCTTGTCTGTTGTTCCTGTGGTTTGAGTTGAACTCAGTACACTATTACCCAATTTATTAGTTACTCATCATCTTACGCACCTCTCGTCTTTATTACGTAACTCTTTTACCATTGCATGCATACATTGATTTTGTTTAAACTTGAACTGCCTGTGTAAAAAACTATACAAGTGTAATTTTCTGAGCATTGTTCACTAAGTTTGAAGATTATTTGGGTTATAAGCCGATGAAGAGAAGCCAAGGAAGTAAATGATGGTACCATCTTCTTATTCTGCACAAACTACTGTTGTTCTTGCTTTATTCAAATTCATAAAAGGGAATAAATGTATGGAGTTTCACAATTAATCATTTAGTATTACAGTGGAATTTTCCTACCTGAAAATGGAGATTGACGTGGATATGATTATAACGGACAGACAGTACAAGAACTTAAGACAAAGCTGAAAAGGGTAATACATAGCTTACATGGATTCCCAGTGGAACATAGAGCTTCAGCAGCACATTCCTATTTCACTCTGTTCTTTTCTTTCAGTCCCTTTTTAATTGGCCTTACAACTGCTCATACGCTTTCATCTCCTTCTCTTACGATCTCCTTCACGTCATCCTTGGACTCACGCCCAACTCGTTGTTCCCCATTCGAGTTACACTCGAGGGTTTACCTGGCTCGTAAGGTCACTTGGCAGTCTCCTCCATGTGTGTCTGATCCATCGCCTTGGGTATATTTGTTTGGCAGTAGGTTATTGGTTGTTTCGTTTCCAGAGTTCTTTGTCACTTGTCATTTCCTATTGGCCATCTGATTTTCAGTATCTAACCAGTAAAAGCAGCTGTTGATGAAAGACTTCAACAGACTGTTGGAAATGATCTTCATGTCGCATGCGCCAAGCCTTTGAACTACATGGAAGCACTGACTCACGCAGAATTACTGTTGAAGATCCGAATCTTGTTTCTTATGCTGACTGCTGTCGATTTCCATCGTCTTGCTTCTCCGGTCCTACCTTTGATATCCTGTAGTTGAAGCTATCCTGCTTAGATAAGCGAAAGAGGTGATTTCCTTTGGATTTATCTCGTCTCTAGTGATTGGTGCTTCCATTAAAATAAAGTCAGTAAATTAAACTTAAGAAATACAAATGCAAGATGATGATCACGGTGTACTGCAGAATAACGATATTCGAAAATCACAAACGATTGAATTCGGACTCAACTGCTGGCTGATACAATATTGTTCTAACTGATGATGAAACTATCTAAAATAGTCTCGGATTATCAGACCGTTATCGATGTAATCGGTTACGATTGAAGGTGGAATGAAAATCTGCATAGCGACAGCATGATTCTACCACTGGCCTTCAAGCCACTAGATTGGTACTCAAACAACGGAAGAGCTATGGGATCCAGCTGCTAAGCGGTTTGTCATTTTACTAAGATCATCATGGATAGTGTTCAGCTGACGTGTAAAGGTATGATGCGTTACTGTTCACTTGTCCACAGACTAAATGAGCGAGAAGGTCTTTTTCAATCAGTTTTAACCTTGCAGAATCTTTTCCGATGTAGATATCGTTACGAATGAATATCATTTTGAGAAATAATTGAAAACCAACAGGGAATATTGACCAGATGTCTCGTCCTGGGTTGGAACTCTTCACAGCCAGCACCCTCGACCTTAACTAATGATAGAACCCTGACCTTTCATTTAGTGACGCGTGACGAAATCTACATTGAAATTAATCCAAATCCTTATGAAACGTAATCTTCCAGACATGTAGAACTAGATTGATAATAGTAGGTTGTCTAATTATGGTTAGTCTATCCATGTTGATTACTGAACCATTGTGTAGGCGTAAAGTGAAGATATCATTAACGAGAATCAACTGTATGAGGGTTGTAAGTTTTTGTCTACTTCTTAGGTAGAATTTTCCAGTAACCTCCAGATTATTTATAATTTTGAAATTCATAGTATTTTTTTTTGACAGGTTAGAGATCAGTGAAAACTGAAGAGTTCTGGACAAATGTCTCCTCCTGCTTTACGATTCCACCAGTTGAACAGACCAACTGATATATTGGGAAATCCAAGTGGAATCATTTCAATTGACGAAGAGCATATTATTGTTAAGCTAATAATTCAGAATGTCATAACCCACTATTTCTAACTTCTGTTTATTCTCCATAAGCTTAACTATTCTGTAGTAAGATTAGTGACTAACGTCTTTAGGGAATCTCATCGGTGAAGACGCCTAGTTATGAGTTTCTTTTGTTTATGATGCATACATACTTCAAAAGGCTTTTAATCCACAAGTGTAGTTACCTAGTATCCTCAGTTAGTTAGTTAGTTATGCTGATAAACCTTGTTCTCACAGTCTCAATCTTCATTTGGTTTATGATATCCTAACATCTTTTGGTTGATTAAAACACATCAATCCATACCTATTTTGGGAAGTATGATAAGTAAAAAGAAAGATCAGGCGACACACCAGTCATAATCCTAAGCTTATTCATTGAAATATATAGCAGTGGAAGAGAGATTAACTTACAATTCATTATTCTTGCTTTTATTTACGGGCACGTGAACCTTAGATGTTATATTACCGTCACACTTACTGGCTCCATTAAGGTTGGAGGTTTTACAATTCAATTACCATAGAAGCAGCATTATGATATCCGTTTTTTTAAAAATGTATTCAGTTTCATTCAATTCAACATTAGGGAGATATCATAGAAAAGTG